>VZTT01061149.1:37628-50645 GCA_013400855.1 Buphagus erythrorhynchus
AGGGATGGTGACTCAAGCACTCCCCTGAATAGCCTGTTCCAGTGCTTGGCAACATTTTCCATGAAGAAATTTCTCCCTAAACCTCCCCTGGTGCAACCTGAGGCTGTTTCCTCCTGTCCTACAGCCTGTTACCTGTGAGCAGAGACTGATCTCCACCTGGCTACAGCCTCCTTTCAGGGCATTGTAGATAATGATAAGGTCACCCCTGAGCTTCTTTTTCTCTGGGCTAAACACCCCCAGCTCCCTCTTCCACTCCTCATGGGACTCCAGACCCTTCACCAGCTCCACTGGCCTTCTCTGGACTCACTCTAGCACCTCAATGTCTTTCTTGTAGTGAGCAGCCCAAAAGTGAGCACGGGATTCCAGGGCTCTGTGTGTCTATGTGACGACCTTAGAAAATACTCAGATGTGTCTGTGCTTCTCCTGGTAGGAGAGCTCAAGGTCTGCACACCTCTGGGACCAATCCTGTCCCCACAGAGTCTCCAGACTGAAGACATCCCCCCTGAATTTCTCCCCAGGACAGAACACCTCTATTGCATTCCAGAATGGAGCAACAATTTTATGATGTTCTTTCTGATAGCATTTTGTAGTGAAACGAAAAAGGCTTCCTTGGAAACCAAGATCAGATTATTAACATAGTCATCTGGATACTTTGTCAGGGCACTTTTGTCACCTCTTCTGCTGCTCCAGGTTTGAATTGTCTGAAGAGAGGCTAAAGAACATCAGTGTTTCAAATGGACTTTCAATTTCCAGCCAGTAACGCACCTATCAGTCTTCTTTGCATTTACCCTGTCTTCCACCTTCATCAATTTCAGTAGCATCTGCAGTCAACACCCACTGGGTTCTCCACCACTTCTTGGGCAGCATTCCACTGGAAATACTGAATGGAAAATGTCCTTGTAAATATTTTAAAAGGGAAAAAGTGGAGTCTGTGCAAACAGAGATGCAGCACAATGAAGTTTTTTGTTGCTTTGGTTTAGTTTGGTTTATTTCTTAAACACTGCATACAGTTATAATTAATTTGTGAGTGCACAGAATGGTCAACATTAGGAGCTACTTTTGTATGGAAAGACCCTTAATCAACAGTTCTGCATTTATATTTTTACTAAATGCATATGAGCTAAAGGAAAAACCTCACAAACAGGACAGCAGACATTAAATTTTATTGTAGTAGCTTTGACTCATTACCATCTAGGGAAGGGGAGATGCTTAATCTAAGAGCTGAAATTAATTTGCTTTATATTATTGTTCAAACTGGAAAACTACTTTGGAGTACGAAGATTATTATCACATTCCCAGAGCACATATAAATGTCACTTTCTAAAAGTCAGAGTTGAAACTGCAAGCCACAAAAATCTAATATTATTACCACAACATTTATTACAGTCACATATCTTTATATTCTAGCTCTTTCTGTTACACCATAAATTTGCTACTTCCGAAACATCTGCTGTGTGTTCCAGATACAAAAGAAGATGAGGTGTCTGCCTTGGGGGGAGGCTGTACATTTAGGCATATAATAAATCACAGTGGGAATAGAATGGGAGCATATTTAAGTCTTGTCATGAGGGGAAAGAACACCCTGCTCTATTTTAGCTGTTTGGTTATAATCCACTGGTATAAACACTATTTTGGAATAAAAGTTAACAGAGGAAGTTATTCCAGAATGGTTTTGAGAAATGGATTTCCTAAACAGGCAGCATGTCAGTTCACTTCTGCAAGCTGATTTTCAGTGTTTGTGTGTATCTATGTGTCTATCAAAGGAAAATGAGAATAGGAACTCAGAATGGGCACCAAAACCTGAACTCAAAAGGCCATTAACACTCTGCATGTTCTTTCCCTGAAAGCTGATACATAAATATTTTAAATTCCTGTACCAAATGTCAAGGCTCATATGTGATGACAGGAGATTTAAAATAAAATTCTGAGCTTGAAGCATGGAAATGTCACAAGGGCTTTAAAAGCACTGCTCCTCATTGCTAGACAGGTAACTGTTAAATACTTTTGCCATGTAGTGATTAAGAGTCTCCCTGTCACCCATCTTTATGTAATCCTACCGACACACAGTGGTGGGCTGCTAGCACAGAAGCACATAAATCACTGCTACAATGCTGGGAGAGCAAATCTGAAGTGTGTGGGAAGAAGTGCTATGGAAAGTGTATCCCACAGACAAGCAGAAGGAGGCAGTGTGAGGAGGGAGAGACGAGCTAACATTACCAGTGCCCCAGAATCCCAAAGCATGCTGTTGAAATCCCATCCAGCTTCTGCAGCATGGGAAGGAGTAGACAACAGTGCAAAGGGCATTTCTTCATGGTTAAGATCTGCTTTTAATAAAAGCTACTTTGTCAAGCCAAAAAGAAATTAAATGGCAAGCAATTTACTTTAGGCTGGAGTTAGGAGAAAACTTTCACCTACCCAGATGGAGTTATATAAGGCTTCATGTTTTTTCAGATCACTTGTCAGCTCCAGACAGCAAATATTATTTAGAAAGGTCTTACTTGCCCTCACTGTTTAAGTTCAGGGCTTCAGATTCTGGAACTGCAGTGCCACACAGTCCGTGCCTCTCCCAAGGGTGATGCCCAAGCACTCATCCTCCAAATTAGTGGAGAGAGGTGGGAAAAGATGTCTGTTTCATGTGCTTTGGGTGGCACATTTTTCAGCTGTGCCACATTCTCCATGCAGGTCCCCTACCATTTCACTGCTCTCACTAAGTAGCAGGGGGTGTGATCTGCCCTGTGGCAAAGGTGTCACCTGCTGGTTGTGACTCCTGAATGCACCACGGTGCACTCTCATAAAGCTTCAACACTTCCACCAGGGAGGTTTGCACATCACCTTTCCTGTGAGAAGGAAGGAGGTACTCCTGCCCAGGTCCATGCCCAGTCCTACATCCTTCCTCCATTTCCCCAGACAGCTGCACAGTTGCTTCAGGCTCCATCAGGGAAAGGCTTCACTCAAAGGATGTTGTTATCATCACACTGAAACATTTTTTGAGCTGGCAGAGCAACTGTGTGATAGTCCTCACTTCCCACTTTTAAAAAGCATTCTCTCTCACTTCTTTCTACCTTAGAGACAAAGTGTGGTTTGTTTCTCAATGAACACCTGTGAGAAGGGAAGCCACAGCCAAGGCAAGAAGGTCTGCTCCTTTCCTGGCATGAGTTTTGGTGAGGTGGGGATGGTCCACAGCCCATGTGTTCATCCCAACACCCCATGTGTGGAGATTCTCTCTTTCCACCATATTTTGCAATAGGAGGAGCTATTGCTTGGCTCCTGCATGTAACCTATATCAGACTGCTTTCCAGTGGGGCTGGAAGACAGGCCAGCAGGTGATAGGTGTTCCCTGTGTGAATAAGGGACACTTTAAATCTGGAGACAAAGCTGAATTCCAAAGGCTTCTGTTGCTGTGCGTGGTGTATTTAGCAGGCTTCAAACCACCATGGGAACTTCTGTGACTGTTTGTCATGCCAGCTTCTCATGATGGATTGTTGGAAAACAGAAGATACAATAAACCCAAAGAAGGCAGTTTGCATTTCTTAAAATGCAAATTCTTTTATGCAATGGCATAAAATGTAAATACTACTAACATTTCACATATTAAAGTATAATTTTTGCATGAGTATCTTAACATTTGGAGGTCTGCTCTGAGCTGTCTGTGGTTTATTTGGGACGTCTCTGCCAGGAACAACAGCAGGTTCTTGAGCTCAGCAGATGTTTACAGAAGGTAGATCACCTTGGGAAAATCAAGCTGCAAAAGGGAAAGGACAGAAGGAAAGCAGAAAAACTTCCAAGACCAAAATGAAGAGATTCAAAGACAAGGTGAGAGTAGGAAGGACGAAGACTGGGTGAGAGGCTGTTAGCACAGAAAAGAGAGAGCAGAGAAGGCAAATCACAATCTGCTTGTGTACCTATCCAGAGACAGAGGGACTTTCAAGGGAAGGGCAAGCTCTAGCTGCAGGACACTGCACTGGGGAGAGTGTCTTGCCCTGGGTGCTCAACTTGCTCTATCTACCCAGAAAAGCAATCTCCAGAGGTTCAGAAGCTCTGCATAAAGCTGCTTCATCTGCTCACAAATCACAGTCTGACTGCAAAATCTGCTTGAGTGAGGATTTGTCTTCCTTTGATAATCTTTCATCTCCTTTAGGACTGAACTTCCAGAGGGAGAGGACAGCAGGCCAACAATAAAGGGTTGTTAATTTTGATGATGACCTAATCAAGGGAGAGAGAGACTGTCATCATGGAGGGGTGTGGCTCTTCACAGGTAAAAATTCCTCAGTCAGAGCTGATTTATGTTCCTGTGTCTGAGGCATGGAATTCTTTTCCCTGCTCATTGTTACACTCTCAAAAAAACCCCCAAACTAGCATTTATGATGTTTGATGTGAAAAACATCTTTCATCTCTCTTTCAGCTGTAAAGCAAGAGTTCATGCATTAGTATGACTTTGTGGGAAGACTCTTGCTTAGTCTGTTCCCTATTTATTAATTGTAACTGGAACCTATTTCTCTGCTAAGCTTCAAGTTACACTTCAAGCAATAAAGGTTTGTAGGTAAGTAGAGAAAACCATTAACAGAGGTAGCAGCTACAGAATATGCAGAATTTTTATATATAAGGAGTGGCCCATTCACGGGCAAGTCAGACAGCTGTAGCATTGGCACCCAAACTCTGTATAAAAAGGAAAAATTGCAGGTTTACTGAGAAAAGAAGAGAGAAGAAGAGGCTTGGAGTTTTGGCATGGAGCTCTGTTTTGTTCCTGCTTCCCCTGTCCTGGGTGGAAGGATGGAGGTGTCAGTGGCACAGCACAACCTTACCTGTCCCCACTGCACCCCTGTCAGTCCCTGAAAAAGTCATGGGAGCAGGATGCTGGAAAGCAAAGAATGAGTCTGAGGACACAGAGAACTAATAGTACAGGAAATTTCCTGGAAAGCATGAAGTAAACACTTGAGGAAAAGCACAGAGTTGCCTCCGACTCTCAGCAACAGTATCTCACACTGCTTTGTCTTTAATCATTACTCAGTAACTATGACATGCAGTAATCTACTTCCTCAGCTTCATTTAGCATTTGCATGACAGAGTCTTATCAAAATAGTACTGGGACTGCAAAACAAACACTTAATTAAAGTGAATGTTTCTAATTAAATCCAGCAGGATGAACACATTACAATGAATGTCATTTCCAATGATGTCCCTAGAATGACAAAACAAAGCAGCTGTGAGTGGCACACCCCACGGAGCAGCACCAGGCATGTTCACATGGTGCTTTCCCTGAGAGCCCTCTCCAAAAGCTGCTGGCAAACCACCTGCAGCCTGGCCTCCCTCCCTGGAGCAGCATCCTTGAGCCACCACGGCAGTGGGTGGCAGTGGTCACACATGGCACTGTGCCATCTGCGCAGGAGGAAACTGCATGAAGCAGACAGGAAGAGCAGGGAAGGAATGCAAAGATGCCTTGCAGCTCCAGCCAAATTCAGCAGGGATACCTGCATGTCAGAGGGAACCCAGCCTGACTCTCATCAGTAATCAGGGTGTTTTGGTATAAGTGGCAGGGGACAGCACTTAAGGATACCTTAGTGTCCTTGTGCAAGGTGGAGAGAGGGGACAGAGGAAGACCTTTGGGGAGTTTCCTTCAGAAATCCTTCCATAAAAATACCTGAAATTGGGTTTTTCAGAAAACCAGTCATGTTCTGTTTGTGAGGTGCCAGTGGCTTGTGTCAGCTTTAGGAGAAGTGAGTTAGTGGTGAGCAGCCAATAACAGGATGGTAATTTCTGTCTGAAACAGCCTAAATGCCCTCAATTCCCAAACAAGATCTCAACAGAGGGCACTTGAAGCTGACTCCCTTCCCCAGAAAATTACATATTTTTGAGAAAACCAGCACAAGGTGGCAGGTGCTCCCCTAGGACCAGTATTATGCCACTTGTAATTATGGAGAAACTCATTCTAGGCAGTCTAAATTTGAGATGCTTTTTCTCCTCTGTCCCTGTTGATTTTTTGTCTTTTTCATTGCTTTATGTTGAAAATTACCTGTCCTTTTCTCCTGTACCAAGGCTTCTTCTGGTAATGGCCAACAGAGAATGAGTCCCAACAACCATGGCCAGAGCATGTGGTGCAGAGCACTGTTGGTGCTGATGAAAGGAGCCAGATGTCTTAAGCAATGCCATCTGTGACATTTATCCCTAAGACTCATGGTTTGTGATGTACCAAACACTGACAGGCATGGCCAGGGGAGTAGGAAGGACTGCTGAGGCAGCTGGGTCATTCACCATAACCCAAGGGGAAAGGCAAGGCTGGACAGCTTATTCAGAATGTTCTTCAAACACAAAACACACAGTGGCAACTAGTCATGGCAACTTCTTATGATTTTGGGGATTTGTTTTGCATTCCTGGTGAGGAGAAAGTAAAGGAATTTTAAAATGTTGTGAAGAAAGGCTTGTATGAGACTGGCTAACTGAGGCACTGTATTTCACTTCCTGGGATGATGGTGGGATCCAGCACTGGAGCCTGGATTATCCTGTGAAGTACAGGCTTGGCTATATATAAGGGTTGACAGAAGTGTGGTTCCTGCAGCCTTAGCCAGGAATGACTGGGGTGGTCTCTTGAGGACCCTACCAGCCCTATTCTTCCATGTCTCACAATTGTTATTTCTGTCCCTTTTGCCCAGTTACAGTAATGACAATCCTACTCCTGAATGTTGACCTTAAGCTGCCATATTTCTCTGTGCCATATCTGAACTGCATTAAATCAAGCCTCTGCTGATCACAGACTGGCCAGCATACCAGTGGGACTCTGCTGTATTTGTACTGCAGAAAAGACTTGCAGCAAGGTATTTATTATTACATGTGGACATATTCCTTATTTTAAGGAATATGTCCACATGTAGAAGAATATTGTTACACACTGGAAACAGACTGCAGTCCAGAGCAAAACAAAACATGCAGGAATAGTCATTATTCACACAATCATATATAGATATATAGCATAATCACCCACAAGGCTGTCAAATGAGGCCAAACCCTGCTGCATTTTTGGCAATGAGTAGGCAGTGAAGCCATGTATCCCTACCAGGAAGACAGGATTTGACCTACAACAGCCTTTGGGGTCAGCATGGGATAAACCTGATGGGAACTGGGCTACTTCCAACACTTCCCAAGATCCTCTCCCCAGGACATGTCAATCCATGGCCTTAATCAGCCATGACAAATCTGGGGAGCAATAATGAATTGTAATCCCCACACACATGCCCTCACAGACTCACAGAATGGCTGAGGTGGGAAGGGACCTCTGGAAGTCACCTGGCCCGAGACCCTGCTTGGACCATCCAGAGCAGATTGCCCTGCACCATGTCCAGCTGAGCTAGTCTTTCTCATATCTTTATTAACAAATTTTTTTTTCTTAAGTTTAAGTAATGTGCTAAACCAATCAAAACATCTTGGGAAGATGTGCAGTGATGAAGACTTAACAAAATTAAAGAAAAAATGCTATAAATACTTTTTTTTTATTCCAGTCACATGGAAGACATCAGAAAGCATCTGATAGGCAGCAAATCAAATAAAAAAGGCACAAACACATATGCAAATACAGAAATACATAAAACATGAGGGGTGGGAGGAATGCCTTAAATACCATACAAAACTGACTTTCATTAAGCAGCAACTGAAAACATCATTGATGCAACACTGCAAGAGTTGGGCCTCATTTCTCCTCAGATGGGTTTGACCATTCCTTGATCTTTACCTTGTTCCAGACCACTCTCTTTCAAACTGACAGGCTGCTGCTTTATTTGGAAACAGAAACAATGTCAAGACACTTTCATGAGGGATGTCTTGTGAACACTATATGGGATGTTAAGTATTTTAGGAGTCCCTAGCAGGGTCTTGGCCCACACCATGCCATACTCAACAAGCCCCAGATGTGGGAGTTAGTGCTGTCCCAGCAGGTGCTGTGGATGAGATGATAACAGTGCAAGACCAGGCTGCCCCATTCAATTCAATCTTGGAACAGCTAAAAACCATGGCCTGGAAGTCTAAGATGGAATGAGTAAACTTCACAAAACCAAAAGATTTATACAGCAGCACAGTAAAAAATGTCCATCACAGGATCAAGAAAAGTGAGAATTTCTGTGTTTATCCCAAGTAGTTAAACGTAATGTGTCTAGAAAATCAAATAAGGTTTTCAAGACAAAGGAGATCATGCAGCAAGCAGGTTTCACTGGACTTGAAATGAAGCAAACCCTAAAGACTTCAAAACACACATTCTTTATGCCACAAGGACCAGGTTTTTGATTATTTACCTTCTGCTGATGCATTTGAAGAGCTTCCCAGTGGCTGCTGAAGCACTGTCACCCTGCTCCATGTGGTACCAGCACACCTTGGCTCTCAGCTAAACATCTCAGCACAGTGCAGCATCAGTGACTGACCCACACTGCATGTGCACAGACTGCCTGTGCAGACAAAGCCGAAATTCAACTCACTGCATGTTTTCTTTTAGGAGGTACAAATACCCTCGTAAAGAAAATTTAATGTTCGGTGACTCACTCCATTGAAGTTTATAGAAGTCTTCATGGTCATGACATTTATTAGCAAACTAACTGGTACACCCCTGGTTATTTAGAGCCAGCTAGAATTATCTTGATGAGTTTTCTTGGCTATTTAGAGCCAGTTAGAATTATCTTAATGAGTCTTTCTGTTAGGAGTTCTCAAATAATCTTATCTTCTCTATGCAACAAGAGCAGTTCACACTTACAGACTAAAATAGGTCTCAATCAACCCACAAATTCCAATTACAGATTTTATGAGTTTGGACATTGCCTTTAGACTAAGCTATTGAATAATATATTAGCAAATTGCAGTGATAACCCTACAAGTGTGTTCAAAATTATTTTCTTTTATGTATTTCTTCCCACCCATATTATTTCCTTCAAAATACAATGTTTAATTTTTTCTTCTTTTTCACAGTATTTTATTGCAGTCCAAGACTGTTTATCTTTCCTGTCATCTATTTCCACCTCAGAACATTGCTGAGAACAAAAAACTTTTGTTTTTTAAGATATCAATTGACAGATAAGAGCTTTAATATAATACAGCCACAGAATTATTAGTTCTGGGCACAAAAGTATCAGCAATGACACATTCTTATCCAGCAGGGTTGTTACAGATTCATTGGAAACTTGGCAAAAACAGGGAAACCTAGATTTAATCCTTTGAAATTGTCTCTGAGGCCTTCCTTCCTGAACCTCTCTAAATTTCCTGACAGCAACTAAAGCTCAGAACGAACACTAAACTGTTGAATTACATTTCTGGAGAATTCCAACATTTTTTGCCATATTTACTGATGAAGTTACATTTCAACTAACATAGTTTTACTTTAAAATACCTTTTTTTAGCCTGTTTGCAAGATATTTCAAAACAACTTAGGTAAAAGGGATAATATAAATAAACATTTTTGCTCAGGTTAACCATAAGATTTTCCTTTAGGCATATGCTTGTTCACAAACAAATCAAAATTCTATGGCTTTTTAAGAAACATGCTGAAGAAAATTACTTCATACTTTGCTTGTCCAATGGTCTGTGCAATACATTTTTACACTAACCTCAAAAAGATGGAACTCTTGGAAGATGAACCATAACAACTTTGAAATTTGCTTCACGTGAGCAGAAAATTCTTTTGAAGTCTGATGAGGAATTAAATTATGGATGTTAATGCAATTCCATCTTGTTATCCAGTACACACAGTTCTTCAAAACTTAATCAAGAACAGGCATTGAATTTTTAAAATTGGATGTTATTTATTAAAAATTAAATAGAGATTATGCTCTAAGTTACAGTGGTTTTTCTACCTTAAAACACACCATGAAAAGAACTATAGCTCTTTGATACACTTTATTTTACCTAATACATTTTTCACATAGCTTGTTCTATGTGAATGGTGACAAGGATGACTGACCCTAAAAGCAAAACTAAAGTGCCTTGTCCCAGCCTACAGGCAGTGAGGAGACAACCAGCTGAGGCAGTCAATTCCTCACTGTTAGAGAGACCTTTCACTTACCTGAGAGCCTTTTCAATTTACTAAAGTAAATTCACTCCTGCAAACATCCCAACAACATCAGAGTATCTGTGCCTGCCCATGGTGTCTTCAAGTCCTTACCATACCAGGCAGCAATGCTAGGAGCAAGGAGTGGAGCTGGGAAGGAAAAGGGACACACAGAGATAGGAAAGACATTGCTCACAAAAAGGACACTTTAGAGGAATAGAAGGTACACCGAGACTGTAATAACAAACAGCTGAGAATTCAAACACATCACTAAATTTGCAGTTTGGTAATATGACTCTGTAGTAATGCATGTAGTTTTTCAAAAAAGTGGGGACTGATTTTTTTTTTCAATATGAATGGAAGCTCCAGGTGGAAGAAATCAGTCCCTTCCAGTACCATCCCCAGCATCCATCACCTTCTCCCCCAGCTTACACTGGTGTAACAAGAGGTTGCCAGGTCCCAGATGATGTCTCTTACATGCATTTCTTTTCTCCTGCTATAGTGCATCATACACTAACATCTCCACCTTCCAAGAAGGTGGGAGGACTTGGAGCTTTTTTCCTTAGATGGATATGACAATATGAAATAGGGGTAGCTAACTCATCACTTACAGAGGATGTGCCAGTTCCCCTCCCAGCCCCAGTGGAGCAAACCAGAACACGGGAGCCACTGAAGAAACCATGCTAAAATGTAGGGAGAAAGATCAAGATCAATAACAGCTGTTCCTAACACCACAGTGTGAGACACACTTGGCACATGAGAAGATCAGATACTTCAGGCTTCTTGGCACTGAAGCCCATGTAAGCTAAAAATAAATTCCCTGAGCACTTTCCACCAAGTAGAGGCAAATCTGTCACCCCAAGAGGTTGGTTTGACAGACCAGAGAAGGCAGATATGACAGAGTTAGTGAACCAAGATGTGAAGCTGGTAACTGGAGAGAGAGGCCTGGCTTAGAAAACTAAAAACAGTTTTCATGCTGGTTTGGTTTTCTTCTTTCTTGAAAAGCATCCTTTGCTTTGCAGGACAGAGGGGACAAACCCATCTCCAGAACAATTATCTACCTCCCAAGCAAAGCCATGAGTACATGAGTACAGTACAAAATTACTTCCTCCAGGTACTGCTCCCTGAGAGACATGAGATTGCACTCAAGATCTAGTGCTCCTCAGAAGGGACCTGCAGCTGGGGATCTGCTGTGAGAAATACTCACTCACCAATAAAGTTGAATAAAGACAAAGTCATCGAAGCAAGATTATTTATGAATAGAAATGAGTCAGATGTGCCATCTCACTGAGGAGGCACACCTCCCCTTAAAATGCACAAATTTTATGCCCTTCCCTGGCCCATGGGGGTCCCTGTCCCTTTTTCCCTTGGGCTGGGTACTTAGGAATTCCCATTCTTTCCAGCTGCCTACTGTGCTCAAACCAACACCTCCTTCCTCTCCCCACTTCTCTCCCCAGCACCCAGCATAGGAAGCTCCCCTTTTCCTCCCCCTCACACTCACAAGGCCTGGCCTTGTGCTAGTCACACCTTTGCATAGGTGACATGAGCACGTGTTCTTATGGCTAGTTACAATGGCTGAAGCAAAACATTATTTTATCTCTCACGTCTACCAAGTGTTTTCTCATCTGTGACAGCCTTGGAGTCATCATCATGAACCACTTCTGCTTCTGGAGGTTCTTCATCATGAACTGATAAATTCAATGACAGGCATTCATTATCTGCTCCAATTTCCAGTATGACTGGCCAAAATCTCTTCCAGGAGGTCTCAAATCAGGTCCAGTATCTTGTGGTTTAACCCAAATTGTTCCTCAGGAAGCCATTTTCACAGGTTGAAAGGCAAGATTTGGTGTTGAGCCAATGCCAGACATACAGGTTGTATGTCCCTATAGGTACAGGGGATGAAACAACTTCAAGCACTGTCCTGCATCCATGTGCAGAGTTTAACAATCCAGCACGGACCCAGTTCCTGTTAGCCACACCAGCACCTTTCTAGCTGCTGCTCTGGACCAGAGCCTGCCAGGTAGAGACAGACAAACCCCCATGGTTTGTGGGGTGCAGGGGAGAAGACTGTGGCTCATGGGCACAAGCCAGGTTGTCTCATGACCTCAGAAGAGGAGGAGAATGTACATGCTAAACAAATGATGGCAATGCAGTGACTACAAAACAGCCATGACTGTAGTTACCTGCTGCACTTCATGCCTGCAGTTCCTACTGCAGCATGCTTGGGAAACCTTTCATGATTCACCTCTGAAGCTTCTAACACAGAAAGTGAGACTGAATTGCTCCCTCAAGGCCATTTTCAGGAATGGCAAAGTTTACCCAGGGGACCTCAAAGACTCTGAAAACTCTACAGCTTCTCCTTTCTCCTGGCCTTAGTGTTGGACAACACAGGTCTTGCACCAAAATCAGGAAATTTTTACAGTCAAACTTGCTGTGCATCCACCAATGTTCCCATCTCCGTGACATCTTTCTTAGCTTGAGTCTAGAGTCCTGTGCAATGAACATCATCTGGAACTGCAGTCTGGATGTTACCCGAAGTCCAGAAGGATATTGTGTATCCCAAGGGAACACACTTAATTAAGTGCAATCTTCCTCCAGTTTCTTCACGTAACAGATCCCATGAATTTTCTCAATCAGCAGCCTAAACTTGTGTGGTTGACGCTCTACAGGTTTGGAAGAGAGCTGTGAGGATGTGAGGAAGGTGTAAATTAAACTAGATCACATCAAGATTATTCTAATTTACTTCTTCCGGTGCTTGCAGAGTTGGCTTCCACTTGAGCTTCTGCCTCAAGCACCCCAGCTCATAACTTACACTAATTAGAATCCTAAAGCAAGATTCATGCTAATGTGTAGGCAGAAATACAAATACAATTTTATTGCATTACAGGATGAGTGCCCAGCAGAGATGCTCTATTCTACCTCATAGTCCAGTGTCCCTGCAAAACCAAAAGCGGTGCATAAAACACTCCAGTGCTATGGCACCAGCACCCATCTGCTTC
Source organism: Buphagus erythrorhynchus (assembly GCA_013400855.1). Taxonomy (NCBI): domain Eukaryota; kingdom Metazoa; phylum Chordata; class Aves; order Passeriformes; family Sturnidae; genus Buphagus; species Buphagus erythrorhynchus. Next base: position 50,643 of record VZTT01061149.1, read on the forward strand.
CTC
>VZTT01061150.1:9512-32925 GCA_013400855.1 Buphagus erythrorhynchus
TTCTCAGTTGGACAAGCTACTTACTCTAAGGAACTTACTTATCTATAGGGCAGATCAAGGGAGATAAATATGTTGTTTTCCCTCCTGTAACCTAGAGTTCCTGAAACATATTCTTCTTAGAACAAGAACCAAAATACAAATTTAGGGCAAACCTTATCTGTTGGTAGATCTAACACTCATATTTTGCCCATAAAATCAGAAATAAGGGCACACAGAAATTAGAGGCCTTCAGCAGCAGAAAGGGTATGAGGCTGTAGAGCATGAGGACCCAGAGACCTTTAAGAGAAAATGGGAATATAATATACTTTAGTATGAGCACACAAGAGCAAAACTGACTATGTGAATTATGACATTGCTTGAGTTGCTTATTTGAGAAAGTAGATACTGAGTCAAAACTTGAAAATTTTCTTGTTTGGTAGTTTTAAACTACTACTTGACATGACAGAAAAGCAACTTTTCTATCCAGTGTTCAGCATTATCAACCTGACCCTGATGACTATCTGATTAAGCCACATGCAATTATTAACGTTTACCACTTCCATAAACCTCCTTTCTGTGTGACCTTTAATGCATTCTATGTGGAGATACATTTAATCAGAAATGTAATGTACAAGCAGCTTTGTATTGCAGTATAAGTTAGGATAGACTTTTTNATGCTTGCATCACTCATCAATTGACAGTGTTCTTGTATCACCAATACAGAGAAATATCTAATCTATCTTCTGGTGCATTCAATTGTTGCAAAAGAACTGCTTCTTGATAACAATGGCAATACAGTTCCCATAAAAACTTCAATACAATAAACAGTATCCAGAAGTTTGAATTTAACTTTGCAAGCTAAATTTTGGGGGCATGATGAATCCAGCACCTGAATTAGAGGCCTCATGCATAAACCAATTAAAGCATACATATATCAAATATTTGGCAATTTATTTATATTTTTTTTTCTTATTTTCCCCTAGCAATAAGGTGTAAGAATGACACTGTAACGTAGTTCTGTTTTAATTTGTCAAATAACTTCAACTGCTCTTATATGATTATTTTCTGGTATAATATTACTCAATTACCACCACGAGATTTTCTCCACAGAATGTCACACACATGCTGCTGTGCTTATGAAGAATGATTACTGGTTAGTGAAAACAACTGTCTTATTAAAGAAAAAGAAACTCCCATTAAAGAAGTTTGGAGACTGCAGTGAGACTTAGAAGTCAACTAATCTAACCACAAAGACTCAGGTTGGTTGTATCATATAATTTTGTGAGTTACAGGCAAAAGTATGTTTTAATAAGTGCAGTGCAGGTGTTTCTTATGCACTTTCTTGAATGGCTCTTCAATAATGATTTAAAACATGCTATAATAAAGGAGCTTGTACATGGATCTAATACATTTTATTTTATTGCACTCCACTTTATCTCAACCAATTGCCATCCTACTTTATCTCAAATGACGAAACATTTTCTGCCTGTAAGCATGATAAAATCATTTCAGTGTTTCAAAGTGATAGTTAAAGGGTTCTAAGAATATAGATATGCTTTCTTTGTCTGTTTCTAGTCAATAAACAAATAATGATCTCTCACTGTTTAGATTACAGTGCATTGCAGCAATATAACCAGATTGCAATGTCAGCTCTATGCAGAAGGGATGCCCTACTGAAGGCTAACAACTTTATCTCAAACACTTCTCCAAACATATTCCAGAAAGGGAATTCTTCCTCTGAATGTTGCCTCCTTCAGAATTTCCTTTTCTTCCCCTTCCTTTTTTCCCTTCCCCTTTACATTTCCATTTGGAAGATTTTTTTATTTCTTAGAATTTGGGGAGAGCTCTAGATGATTTTCAGATTCACTCAAATTCTTCCTACCTAACTGCAAATGAAAATTGCGCCTTTCTTCTCTACCTGGTCTTCCCACAGAGGCAATTTTTATACATGACAGTGTTTTCTTCAGTCAAACTATCAATGTGGTACTCCTTAACAATGTTTTTTGACATCAAATTTTGTTTTAAAATCAGTATGGTCGTAACTGAGGATTTCATCTCATTTCCCTTCTCATATTTTATTTTTTTGAGTCACTGTGGATCACTCCTTTCTATTCTTATTCGGAGGCCTTATTCCCCCCAAGTTGCTCACACATAAACAGATTAAATAGCATAGCAGCAGACATCAAATAACAGAGGTGGGACCAGCACAGAGTTCAGCTGCCTCATACCAGCTACCCTGAGTACCAGTGGCAGCTAACCACAATAAACCAGAAATCTTCTTTAATTATCTCTCATTTTCAGTCTTCATTAAATCCTGGGCTGTCATCATTTTCAACTAAGCTTCTTTAAAATTAATTCAGATATTTCTACATTATACTTCTGTCATTTATGGGGTTGCATAAATATATAGTTTCAGTGCAGGCAATGTGTATTTGTTTTAGTTTTACCATAATTCACTTTATTGCAATGTTTCCTTAAACTATGCAAGATATTTGTACACTTCTGCTTCTTTTGTTTTCACTAGGTAATAACTAATTTGCTTCTAGGTGCTAATGATAGCCAGGGAGCTCAGTAGAGATAAAGCTACGCCCGAATAAGATAAAAATTTGGAAATTACATTCTTCTTTCTTGTTTCTTGTGATAGGAAGGTAAGAACATAGTATTTATGGATTGATTGGCAGTAATTCCAATAAATACTACTTGCATATGAAACCTGTCTTTGCTTAAAGTAAAACTGAAACAGCTTTCTTTTCAATTTCTTCAAATTAAAAAACTATGTCATATAATTCCCCTCCTGGTCACATCTTCAGCTCTCATTCAGGCATTTCCAGCAGTTTACTACTAGTCATATTCTAGTACTAAATACAACAAACTGGAAGATCCCAAGTGCATTTTAATAGCGTGTTATAGACATTAACTACAAAATCATTATATTAAGGGTTATGTTTTATTTTTGCATTATTGCCATATCCCAAAGTAGGGGAAAAGGAACATGGGAATAATAAAATTTTCCAAAATTAATATTCAGCAATTGAAACATATGTGAATTTCATAACAGCTTAGCTGTTTTTTTTTATTTTCCACGTGAATATTTACAACCCATGAGGAAAGAAACAGGAGTACCAACATACCATAAGCAAATCTATCTCATTAGGTTTTGGTCCAGATAGAATATAGATACTCCAAGTAGCTTGAAAGACTATTCTAACAAGACTTCCAACTCAATATTTTTGTTCCCAATGTATTCACATGAATATCCTACAATTTGTCTGTCAGTGAGAACTGCTAAAGTGCTTGAACAGTTGAATTTAGTCACCACTATATTAACCCTAGTTCTCTGTGGCAGCATTTTTCGATGTGTTTGCTTTCTCTTGTAATGGACAAGAGAAATCTACTTATGAAAAAAAAATAAAAGGCTTGTATAACATTGAGGATGAGGTGAAGCCACTGGATATAAAATATGACATTTACTAAGAATATCTTACTTCTTAGTAACAGCTTTTACAGTATAGGACAAGTTATATTTACAAAGAATCTCACCTTAAGCCTGGAAATAGTTTTGATGAGATCTCTTTCACATTGTGCATTTTAGATTACTTTTGATATCCAGTTTATGAAAACAAATGTTTCACTTTCTCTTTTCCCTTTGCAGTGTCAAGAAATTGTGCTGCAGTGGGATATACGAGATGAGTTCTCTGCAGTGCATCTGACTCCAAATAAAATTTTATAAAACCGTACATGCAGTTGTCAGTAATGCTGGACAGGACCAATCAAAGTAAGATTTTCATTCTGGGCAACAGAAGACAAGAAAAATTCTACAGGGTTCATGAAGGAATGTGATAATTTTGACTGACATAAAATTTATGCTGTATGTTTCTGATTTGTTATCTAATCACTCAAATATATTCACTTTTCCCCAAGAGTTATATTTCCTTTGTGATGTTTAATTCCATGAGAGCAGAGCTGCCTTTTAATACAAGTAGACTCTTGCCTAAGTCAGGGGAAGCAAAAATACTGCCTTTCAAGGAAAATGCAGTCTTGTACCAGTAGTTTTATTTATTATTTTATTTTATTTTATTTTATTTTGATTTTGTGACCCTGCCTGTACTGATGTCCACAAATGCAGACTCCCTGTTCACAAGCTTTCATCCCCTCTGGGCTGCTGAAGGGGCAGAGGTAGTGCTGGCAGCTCGGGTCTCCCTGGCTGCTTGTGAGCAACCAGGACAGGCTGGACAGGTGATAGCCAGGGAGCTCACCTTCCTGTGCACTGTTGGCTGTGAGCTAGCAACAAGCTTGCTGGTTACTGTCTTGCAAATAAAATCAGTAATCAATATTTGAAAAATAAGAAAGATCTCTATTTCTGCCCTAAAGCCAGAGATTTCGTTCCCAAGAAAGGATGGCACACAAACAGCTGGTTCTGTGTAAATGAGTGGATAAAGCAGCAGGTACAGAAACAAGCAGCTGTCAGCTGGATTGCTCTAAAGCTGACATGCTTTTGTCAAAACAGAGGGCTATTCTGCTAGGGGCTGATATGTTTGAGTGTGTTTGTACTTCATTGTGTCAGTCCTTTTGTTCCCTCAACTTTGCTTTGGATTACCAAATGTGAGAAATGGTGAATCAATTCCCTATTTGACTATGATCAAATTAAAGGAAAGAAAGGCAGTAGGTGGGGAAAAAGGAACAGACAGGCTGAGACTGGGAAAGATATCATGGTTGTTACTCTTGGAAGTAGCTATTCCTTCAGCCTTAAAGGATAGAGAGTTCTAGTCTCCCTCTTTTTAAACAACAGTGTTTGAACCTACTGCTCACTTTTCTAAAGGGAATAAATATTCCACAATGGAGAAGGGGAGTTCACACTTCACATTTCTCACTTTCTCACCTCCTATGCAAGAGTATGTAAAGCTTGGGGAGGAGGAGATTGATAAAAACACCTTAATAGTGGTAATGATCGAAATTTTGGGCTCTGCTTGCAGTGCTATTCATGGATTTTACATGTGTCCAGAGTTTTAGCATATCTTGTATTGTAAATTACAGTGTAATCACAGTACATTGTGTTGTACAATATTTTATGTTGGGAGTAAATACTCAAATTTCCACCATTCAGAAAAATAGATTTGATTTGATTTGATTTTATTTGTATTTTGAATTTACAAACATAGTCAACAACACTGAGAAAATTATATTCTGCACAATAAAATTTTATAGGAGCTGGCAGAAATTTAGAAAATTTCAAAATTAATGTTTCTTGCCATGTCAATTATCAAGAACACATTCATATCTTATACAGCAATTTATGACGTAACTGTGGTCATCACAACATCACAGAAAATTTGGAGAAGAGCATTTCTTATAAGCAGAACTATTATATTGAAGCAGAAAGTACTTATCTTCTGGCTGTTATTAACAATTAATTGATGTTATGTCAGAAAACTACTTATCAATCTATAAGAAATAGTAGGATACGGGAGCTGTCCTGTAAGGCTAAAAAGATACAGGAAAACCAACATTCCCTGGGTAATCCAGTAGTACATAACCATCACAGTGTATTTCCCTTGCCTTAATTTCCTATTGTTATTTTGGTTTGATTATTAGGGATTTTAGATTAGAAGAGTGAATATCAAAAGTTTTGGAGTAACTCTTCAGGGTTTTAGATTATACAGGATAGTTTTCCCAGCCCTCCAAACCTTTTGGCTATTTCTGGTGAGCATTGCCCATACTTATCAATTGACTTAACAGCCAGTAAAAAGGATGTGTTTTACATTAAAGAAGAAGCTGGAGTAATGAATAAAAGGCTAAGCAGGAGAAGAAATAATTTCCCAGGCAGATAACAACATACAGTGATTTCTACTGGGAAAGCATGTAAGGATTCAGAGAATGAGTACTGTATTATGGGGCTTTTAAAATCTGATGGCAGCAACAACATCTCTCAGAAAATGGATGTTGAACTGTATCTCAATGTTTTAATAGAGATAGAACAGCAAAATTGAAAACAATGAACAGTGTATGCATAACTTTGAAGTAGTACTCACTCTGTCCATCACACAGTCTGAAAGCAATGACTTGTTGGAGAAGGCAAAAAAATGGTGCAAAATGATCAAGACACTAAAGGAAATATTTGAGTGGATTTCTCTTGCTCAAAATCTAGTGATGAACACAACCCCAACAATTTACAGACTACAGATGAAAACCTAGTATTGTGTCTCCAGCTCCTGCACATTTTGCTGTGAAAGTAGAGCTCGTTTTGATGAGTTGCAGCAGCCCAGGGACTGATCTGACTTGGTGCAAACTGAAGCAGAGGCAACTCCACCTCTGCAAGTGGCATTTGTAGTAGTAGGGGCCTGGGTGGTCCTCTTTCTATCCACCATAGGTTTCCAGTCTCTCAATGATATCAAAAGTGGAATAAGAGCTTCCACACCAATTCCACAATGATATTTTTTTGAACTGAAGTGTTCAACAAAACAACTGAATATTTTCAGAATAAAGTATGCCAGATTTTAAAACTTTATCTCACTGGAAAGCTTATAAAACCTGTTTAAGAGCAATCTTTTCAAATGTCTGTGAGATGGTAACTATCTAGTGTCCTTTTTCTTCCAGTTTACTTGAGGAAAAATAGATGTAATTAAGGCAATTGTTCCAGTGAAAACCACAAGCTTTCTGAAATGTTGTCTCTTAGTTTCCAAGTGCAGAAGCAGTGCTGTTTTGCTAGTAATTGCAGTCTTCATATTCAGCACGTGATATTACAGAGGATCCCAAATGGTCATTATCAGTGACACAGAGTCTAACTGGAAGCCTGTCACTAGTGTGTCCCCCAAGGTTCAATACTGGGACCAGTATTGTTTGACTTGCCCATCAATGGCTTGGGTGAAGGGACAGATCCTCCTCAGCAAGTTCACTGGTGACACAAAGCTGGGAGGAGTGGCCCAGAGAGCTGTGCAGCCCTCCAGAGGGATCTTGGCAGGCTGGAGAGATGGGTAGAGAAGAACTGTCTGAAATTCAACAAAGGCAAATGCAGGATCCTGTACCTGGGGAAGAATAACCCACCAGTACAGGCTGGGAGCTGCCCTGCTGGGAAGCAGCTCTGCAGAGAAGGACATGGGGGTCCTGGTGGACAACAAGCTGTCCATGGGTCAGCAGAGTGACCTGGGGGCCAAGGAGGCCAGAGGTATCCTGGGGTGCATTAGGAAGAGCATTGCCAGCAGGTTGAGGGAGGTGATCCTGCCCCTCTGCTCANAATATTAGTAACTATCTAAAGGGACAGTGTCCAGAGGATGGAGCCAAGCTCTTCTCAGTGGTGATGAGCAATAGGACAAGAGGCAATGGGCAGAAACTGGTGCACCGGGAGTTCCCCATGAATATGAGGAAGAATTTTATTGTTCAATTGACCATGCACTAGGACAGATTGTCCAGAGAGGTAGTGGAGCCTCCCTGACTGGAAATATTCAAGAACCATCTGGATGCAACCCTGGGCACTGGATGCAACCCTGTTGTATAGGATGACCCTGCTTGAACAGGGAGGTTGGACAAGATGACCCACTGTGGTCCTTTCTGACCCATTCTGTGATTCTGTGACTCCTGTGCTCTATTCATTCTCAATTATAACACTTAAATACACAAAATATTCCTCCTAAACAAGAAACAAGAAAGATATTTTAAAATCCTTAAAAGTAAACATCCATGTGTGACTTCTAGTTCTTTTCACATGAGAGTTTCACTTGGTTTTATAAAATAGGATTTTACTTGCAATTCTGTATTCTTATCTCTCTTTTATTGAGGATATTTACTTTTCATAGAGTGAGGAACTGCTTGCTTTATTTTCACTTAGGTAATCTGCCATTCCCTGAAAACTGTAGTGTTTGCAGTTATCTGAGTTCTGCTTTGACTTTAATGTTCTTCCAGGTACAGTAGCTTCACCTTACCTTCTTTGAGGTAGGAGTCATCTCATTGATTGTCTTGAGTAAAAGGAAATGGCTCATGCATCTTTCGTACATTATAACAAATGTCCTTTTGCATTATAATTGAATGGTGATTGTTGTGTTCAATCAATGAGAAAGGTTAAGGGAGCTTCTCTGCCAGCATTTTTAATGGAGAAGTCGATTAAGATTCAGTTTAATCATTCTGGCTGCTTCAGAATTAAAGCAACAAAGACCATCAATGGCACTATAATTACCAGTCTTTCTGTAAGTTTACACTGCCATTTATGCAGCCATAAATTTTGTTACAATGCACAATGTGACCAGGTTAACTTGCTTTGTTTGTAATGCAAAATATTTCCCTTAATTGCATTGTGGATAAGAAATAGTTGTGATGAAGTATATATAATGCAGCCTAATAGAAAAGAGAAAAAAAGAAAAAAGAAAAGCGAAAACCAACCACTCTGTAGAGTCTAACTGAGGTGAATCAGCCTGATAGCTTGTGTTAAATAGTTTAAAGTCATGGCCTTAACCTTGGGACACTAGAGACATATTTTACTTCATTGAACATGGAGACTAGCATCACTCCCAGGTGAGTAAAAAGGGTCAAATATATTATTCTAATCCCTGTTCCAAACAGAGAAAAGGTCATTATACACTACCTATTGCATGCTGCCAAAGAGTGAAAAATTCACACTGGGGACATGGGTGCAAATCTATTTTAGACATGGCCTTTAAAATGTTACTGAAATGAATGATTATGTGGTTTTGAACAAGGAAAAAAAATCTTGAAATTGATCTCGTTTATTAATTAGTTTGAGCTTATAAAGGTCTTACTATAAATAGCTGGAAGACCAGAAGAAATTGCTCATTTCAAAAGAGAATGAGGCTATAAAAAATTGTTTTCTTGTAAAATTAATACCTATAAGTATGGTTATCCATTTAATAAATGATTCTGAATATAAGATTACAGGATATCTTGATTTTCCATCTTTTCCAGTAAATTAGAGACACAGGACACAGGATACTTTTGCTACTTCTCTTTTTTTTTTTTTCCTCCTTTTATCTATAGGAATTTCATTCAAAAGGCATTGAGGACTCTTTTTTTCCATAGAGAAGGACAAGCTTTGAACAAACTTCTCACTAACTCAGAAACATGCTGTCTCCATGCAGAAGCACAATTTCCAGTGTTCATGGAATCATAGAATGGTTTGGGTTGGAAGGGACTTTAAAGACCATCTAGTTCCAATTCTCTGCCATTGGCAGGGACAATTTCCACTAGACCATGTTGCTCAAAGCCTCATTCGACCTGGCCTTGATGGGTCCATGTAACAGAGAAAAATAAATATTCCTACTATGTGTATAGGTAGGTAGAGGCTTTTTTTCCCCTGAAAACTCATATTTTATTGAAAGCTCTACTACCAGAGTAAGCTAATTAAATTTTTATTTCATATTATCTAGCAAAGCTATTTGTAAAGTTGCAGGAAGAACAGAAACAGTTAAGTAAATTCCATATTGGAATCACCTGGATTCAGCCTCAAATGTCAGTTTCACAGAAATTAGTTGTGGCTCATCTGAAAGGAAAAATTCCTTCATGGTGATTCAAAAAAATACTATTGTAATCTTTTACTATTCACTTTTATAACTCCTGATTTCTATTAGTAGCATATTTTATATTTTGTAGTTGTGCATTTTAACTAAAGATGAATTGTATTGTGCCCATAGCTTGTAGGTTGCTGTTGTCCTACAAGAGCTTTTTCTTCTTTTTCAGTAGATCATAAACAAGTTAGAGAGGATCATCTGACTAACAGCAGTTACTGAATGATAATTAAAACAAATTAAAATATGATATCACACAAAAATTATTCAGTGCACGACTCCCAAGCTTGCTATTTCCTGCATAATTTAGTCTTCTTGGAAAGCTGAGCTTGAAGGTGTAATCAAAGATATTGATATACACAAATCTGGACCTCCTACTGGCTGTAAAACCTCATGTACACATGGCAGTAAGGTACTGTTCTTTAATGTATTTCTGTATCAAGCCAGCTCTTTCTGTTGCAGGAAATTATGAAAACCACTAAAGAAGACAATTAAAAAACCTAATTCCTTAAATCTGTCTCCAAAGAGGTAAAGACAAACATGCAAATCAGCTGTTTATGAAACATTCATGTTTGAATTTAAAAGGCATATCAGTATACAGTGAGCATCACTGATACTAAGTCAGAAGCTTAATCCTCTAAAGAAAACAAAACTCATACAGTGCGTAGGCAGCCTGGCATAGTTCCTCCAGATTTCATACATGTGAATTAGGGTGCGGAGGCTATACTTAATTTAAAAATAAGATTGACTAATCTATTTGAGTGCTTACTGCCTTGTAAGCAGAGAAAAGAGTTGCGTGCCAGAATGGAAATCATATGGGCCGGGAATTCCCCTTCTGTTGACCACAGAAGGTATAGGCATAATCCATCAAGAACAGAATGCATGCCATACTTTGTTCATTAGCATTTAAAGAGGCTGTTTGGCATCAGACAACAAATACAATTCTTGCAAGAACTTGGCAGCGGACTGTTTGTCAGTTAATGACAATCCACAGCTTTTTCAAGGAAATACTAAATGTTCCCAGGGCTATTTTTGAATTCTTTTCAGCATTAAGCTTGAAGTGGGGCTAACACATTTGTATAGCAGTGACCAACTTCCAAGAGAAAACATCGGTTCTGAACCTGAAATTGAAACAGATTTGTTGGCAACACATCAACAAATTGTGATGGAATTACAGGATGTGTGATAGCACATATCTTATCTTTGCATTTATGCATTTCCTAAAATACACCAGTATGTTTAGCATCTCCATAGGCTACAGTCTTGAAAATGATGCATGCAATTTAGGACTTGGATATCAATACAGAGGATGTGACAAAATACAGCAAGAAAGAAATATTAAAAAAAAAAAAAAAGCCCCAAAGCTTTTTTAGCATTAATTATCAGTGGCGGTGAGGGGGTGCTTTTAATTGCTCTATCGATCTTTTGTCTCTCTCTCTTTCTCTCTTTTTTTCGTCATAATTGGGAACAAGTTACTAAGCCCACATGTAGGTCTGATGCACAGCTGTGATGCTGCAAGTTACAGTGTCTTGTAGGTGCTGCAGATTTTATTCTGTCCTTCTATTGTAAAGGCAGAAAATATTTGCTATTTCAGGAGCAAGATTTTTATTTTTAGCATTCCATACAACAAAGCTGTAGGTTATTGCTACCTTTCCTTTTTTTTTTCTTTTCTTTTAAATATCCAGTCAGAGAATATTCCCAATTAAAGCAATTTATTAGCCAATGAAGTAATCTAGAAGCTGACAGAGTCAATCTTATTCAGCTTGAATTTCAAGCTTTACTGCTAAAGTTGTATATAGATTTTAAACTGAAAATATACTGCTCTCAGTCTTGAAGCTACCTCTGATGGAAACCTTCCACAAGGGCTATCAATAAATTTTATTTACATACATTTGAAGATATTTTCACATTGAAGAAATCCTGGAAAAAAGTCTGAGGGTAAGTGAGGTCCTGCTCAATCATCAGCAAACTTTTCTTTCACAAGTTTCATTAACCGTGAAAATGAGTTAGGAAGTACACAACTGGATCCTGTATCCCATGAACTTCATTGCTAAAGAGGAGTGATAGCAGATCATTCCTGAATTAAACGAGTCTATGATTTTCTACAATGTAAATATAAATTACTTACAGTTTAGGAAGCATGTTGACAGTGAGAAAAGAAAATATAATTATCAGATATAACCTTGTAGCTGATCTGCTTCATGGAGAGAACAGCAGAAAAGTCAAGGTAATATTTTTACATGCTGGAAGTTGGAATACAACTGACTAAGGATCATGATGATATACACCAATATCAGATTGCTGGCATACCATAAGTTACTCTCCTCTTTTTTACTGATGGTGTAATTGTGTTACTCACATTTAATTAACACATGCTACAATCACACTTTAATCTGCTATGAGAGAGGCATCCTATTGCCAGGACTGTAGTATTGCAAGGGCTCTAGGACAGGATGATCCAACTGAAGTCAGAATCCCCATCAGCTCACAAGATAAGACAACTGTGTTACTGTTTGCATGAAAAAATGTATCAGTGCAGCAACAAAGCAGAAAGGAATCACACTCGGGAATATATGAAGTGTGGGTCACTCAGCTGGTGCCTGGAGCTTAGATGGTGGATTTGTTCCTGGCTCTGCTGCAAACCTCCCGTGCTCTCTTGGTAAACTAGGAGCTTTCCCATTATCCTGCAGAAATAACAGGTCTTGTTCACACATATATGGAGGATAAGGACTCTCAAGACTGAGAGACACATAGAATTTATGATTCTGCAGAGCATGGATATTCATAAAATATATAGAAAAAATTATGCATGAATCAGAACCAAACAAAAAAGATGAGAGGTAAAGCACATGAATCGATACAGTCAAAAAGGGGGGGATTCAGCTAGCTGAACCTTAAATCTGACCTTGTCCTAGCTTTTCTTTATAATAAATGCAGAAATATAGCCACCTCTAGAGCACAGTTCACCTAACCAAACACAGAGTCTCCTTTGGAGTAAGATATTCTGCTCTATTGCTCTCCACTATAAAGAGCCTACAATCATTAGCTCACTTCTAGACATCCACACTTAGATGGATCCAGACTGTAAGTGAACATGGAGCACTCTCCACATGCAAGAGCTGCTTCTTGGCAGCATTTTGTTACTACAATATGTTTTGTAAGTCAGATTGGTGAGCAGCATGACACTCAAGACACTCAATCTTGAGCAGCATATTAGACTCTGGGATGTGCAGTGTGGAATTTGAGGATCAAAAGGGAAAGGTTTAGAAGAGGTATAAATCCTTCATACGTTGGCTGCCAGAAAAAGCAACACTGTTAATTTACAGTGTTATGGAATTAATAAAGTTCTACATTTCTGTATACATCCTTTTTGGCCCCTGCAATCCACAATAAAATCATTATTTCATGTTAATAAGAGTCTGATCTGCACACGTCAAGGTAAGAAAGAGTAGAAGTATATTATGCAGAATGATTGGCAATCATAGGCAGAGGTAGACTGATCATCCAATTAAATCATAGAATATTAAAAAGGTCAAAGTAATATAGATCTAGCCTAATTAATAGACAATGAAATAAAATTCTGATTCTCACTTTTCAGAATGGTCCAGTCCTGAAAACAAAGTACCTACTTTATTTATGGAAGCAGTTCCTTTGACATCAGGGTACTTCATAAAGTGGCTCAGCATGTGGCTCCTTGTCTATGGATTACCTTGCACAATCAGGGTCTAAGACTTTAGTTCTTCTATACTGTTCAGGTAGTTTTACTAGAATACTTAATTTTTTTCATTCCTTATCTGCATTTTATAAGGAAGCTCATATTATCCTTTTTGTCTTCATGAACAGTAGATAAAGATTCAACCCTTTAAATCTTCATTAATATGTTGTCCTAATGATATCAAAGGTATAGTATAATTCAAACGTCAGTTCTGTGTCTGTCTTCTGTGGTTTATGTGGATTTCTATTAATATTTAATTTGGTTCATTACCTTATTTATTGTGTGTTGGTTAAAGGAATTCGAAGATGGAGGTGCTATTTTAACATAAAAGTCTCCTCACACTGAAGCAGGAACCAAATATGATGCATGCAAAATAATGTCGAGACTTTGTTTATAATAAACATTTTAAATGACTGACTTTTTCTCTACTAATACTCTAAGTAGGATGATCTATGAGATTTCTAATTTATTCTTGTTTAAAATTTAACCATGCTTTTTTAAAGCATATCAATTTTGTTAATACCATGTAATTAAAACATGTCAGTGCACAGCAAGTTTTAGTCTAAATTAATGACTATGAGAATTATTTTAATTAAATAACCAATTATAGAAAAATCGCAAGCATGAGAGCTGACATTTAAATGAATTTCATTTAAATTGCTTCTTAACATTGTCCCATCTAGGACACTAATGCAAAATGAACTATTGTATCAACATAGATTATCACTATTTTTGTATGCACATAATGTATTCATATTCAATCACTGGAACAGAGCTGAATATTTTGTATTGATCTAAAATGTCTATGAACAAAATACGACAGAATAAGCTGAAGTAAAAACAAAAATCTCCTGTACTGCTGTGACACAGTACAGCTGCATCTCTCATTTGCACATATATATTTTCATATTTCAGTTTTTCATTCGCTTATAAATTCTGCTTTCTGTTTAATGCAGGGTGAACTTCTAAAATTGCTGAGTTTTCAAGTGACTTTTAAAGTTTTGTCTCTCTTGTAAATACACATGAAAAATCATGATGAGCTGGATATTCAAGTTTCATTTTGGATTTTAAAAAGATCTGTTAAAAACAATTGCTGGAATACATTTTGTTTACTTTTAACTGGAAAGGATGGCCTATATAGTTAAATAAATTACTCTTCTGCACTGCACAAATTGTTACCGCATTTGTCTAACAATCACATTCAATTTAATCAGATGCATGGTGCAAACTGCGTCAGGAAACTCCTGAAGCTATATTTAAAAGTGAGTAACAATGTAATATATTGCAAAATTGTTCTTCTCTACTGTAGCTTTAAAGATGTCACGGGAAAAGGGGAAAAAAGAATCCTGCATTTTTGTTCATTGATTAACCAGTAATGTTATGTATAAATAATGTATCTGACAGTATGGCAGCCCACTTGGGACATTGTGCCATTTACTACAAAATAGGATGCAACATGCAACTGAGCAGCAAGAACAAATTAAACATCTTTTCTCTGTAACTTCAGCATTTTTATTAGGTGGTAAACATCACAGTGAGAAGAAAAGCAGGTGTAGCTATTTCAAAAATATTAACTTTAATCTAAGTAGAGACACAAAATAATATTTATACATTCCGAAAAAATGCTTAACCTGTGTAAAAAATGTGTTGTCCTGATCTCTTTATGTTTTGTGGAAATCCTGTGGAAACCAGTTGATATAGCCATGGTATAAAACCAGAATTTTGTTCCAGAGTATTGCAACTGAATTCAGTGAAGTATTATGTATAGTTTTCTCTTGTTAACTTGTAACCCAGAGATATCACTGCAGTATGTACTGAAGATTTTGCAAATTATCTTTTTAAAACTACTGGCCTTGTGATGTGCTGGTATTCTATATCAAATTAAATTAAGATATTAGAACTTGTTATTGTTATTATTTTTTTGTAAAGGAAAAAAAAGAAATTTATTTTGCCTGGCAAAGGTTGACTTCATAATCAGATATTTATCTCCACGTTCATACATGATAGTATAAACAAGTATAAAACAAACAAGTATAAAACAAAAAAAAAAACAAAAAAAAACAAAAAACAAACAAACAAACAAAAAAAAACAAACAAAAAAATCCCAATAAACAAAAAAACTTAATCAAAATAAAAATATTGAACAGCAATTTTACATAGTTATCACTGAAAAAACGATGGGATCTGTACTCTTAAATTATTCCAGAGGACTTAGGTAGACAAATCATAATAAAAAACATTGTGAGATGTCAGCCCAGCTCCCTTTGCCCACTGTGGAATTTCCAATCACTACATTAAATATTGTTAAATGGAACAAGTGAGTATTATTCAACATGATTCAGTACCCTAGACCTTGAATTTGTAACTGTTATCACTAAATCACGTGATCACTAAATCAAAGTATCTTTCTGTGTATTGAGCTAAATACCCAATTTAGACTCTCAACTCGTTGTCCTTTTTACATACTGCAAAAGCTGCAGCAGTTTATTTCACATCTACAGAATAATTAATCTAATATCCCCTCATACTTAATAGTTACAATGGTTAATGTTTATACCTGAGGTAATTCCCATTGCACAGTGAAGAGGATTATCCACTTGATTAAAAATAAATCTTTTCACCCCTGCACTTGAATCTGTACCTCCCTGGGGAAGCTGACCATAATTTCTCTCTTGCTGTACCTCATTCTACAAGTGATGAGCCCATTTTGCATGGCCAATATTGCATATAGCATTGGGCTTTAAATAGGACAGTAATTCAATCAGGTATTTTTTCCCCCCAGGTCCATCTGGGAGCAAATTCCTGCTACTCAGTTGTTGTTGCTAAAACCTGAAATTCATCATTTATTTCCCAAATTTGCAGCTCATGACATGCTGCAGCTTTTATCTCAGAACACGAAATAAGCTCAGCTGGAATGGCAGTAACTGGAGACATAACAAATGGAAAATAGTTGCTGACAGGCTAACATACAGTCTGAGGTACAGAGAAATAGAGAATGGGAAAGACAAAAAGGCAAGGACTGAAGAGACAAGGGGCAAAATTTATCAGGCAGATTTCAGCGTCCAAAGGAGATTGGCACCTGAACTGGAATTCACAACAGCTGATATCCTTACCCATTGAAAAGCCATGCCAAATTCCTGTGAATCCTGACCCAAAAACTGCACAGGTGCCTAAGCAGGTTGGGAAAATCATTTTTGTGTAAGTAAACCTCCTAACTGTGACTCACCAGCCCTGAAAATTTTCAACTGATGTGTTGTCCCTGGCTCTATATACTTTTTTTTTATATTCTGTTAGGTTGTAAATGCTAGACCATGTCAAATGGACATGTGCTTAAGGTGACTCAAAGGAAAGGCAGCTTCATGCTCAACTGATAGGTTGCCTGTGAGTCATATATGTCTGCTTCAGAAACAATTCCATGCTTTGACTTTGATTTGTAACTCTCTTCTTTTTTTTATTACCAGACCCAACAGCTCTGGAGGAGTAAACTGGATGCTAGTCAATCTCATATGTCATCAGCAAAGCTATTCTATCTCCAAGTTTCCCTCTGGAATGCCAAATGCCTCCCTTATTTGTACTTTCACAAACCTGCTGGAGACAAGGTGTCTACTCAATTGTAACAATTTGGCCTGAGAAAACTTTATTGTTGACAGTGATTTTCAGACCCCAGTACAAGGTTTTCATTGCTGGCAGTTAAAAAGAAAAACATTTTTATGCCCAGTCTGAGTAAAACTAATGCAAATTCAGTGACAGAGCAAACAGAGAACTCTATCATGCATTTTTGCAATACCTCATTTCAGAACTAGTTTCCTCCTCATCAACAAAAGTAGCTCTATAAACCAGTCCAAGATGATCATTTGCCACATGATTCGTAAATGTTTGAGGAAGGCTCTGCAGAGGGATCTGGACAGGCTGGATCAATGGGCCCAGACCAACTATATGAGGTCACAGCAGCCTCATGCAGTGCTACAGTCTGGGGGCAAAGTGACTGGAGAGTTACCCAGTAGAAAAGGATCTGGGAGTGCTGGTGGACAGTGTACACGAGATAGTCTGTGCCCAGGTGGCCAAGAAGGCCAGTGGCATCCTGGCCTGTATCAGCAGCAGTGTGGCCAGCAGGGCCAGGCAGTGATTGTCCCCCTGTGCTCAGCACTGGGGAGGCCACACCTCAAGTGCTGTGTCCAGTTCAGGGCCCCTCACTGCAAGATGGACATTGAGGGGCTGGAGTGTGCCCAGAGGAAGGTAATGGAGCTGGGGAAGAGTCTGAAGCACAAGTCTTATGAGTAATGGCTGAGTGAGCTGGGGTTGTTTAGCCTGGAGAAAGGGAGACTTAGGAATGACTTTATCACTCTCTATGACTGCCTGAAAGGAGGTCAGGGGTTGCTGTCTACTCCCAGGCAAGCAGCTACAGGACAAGAGGAAATTGCCTGTAGCTGCATCAGTGGAGGTTCAGGCTGGACATCAGGAGGAATTTCTTCATAGAAAGGGTTATTAAATATTTTAATGGACTGCATAGGGAGATGGTGGAATTCCCATTCCTGGAGGTATTCAAGAAACGACATGGCACTTAGTCCCATGGTCTATTTGAAAGTGTGGTGGTCATTTAAAAGTTGGACTTCATGATCTCAGCTTTTTCAACATAAATGATTCTGCAATTTCATGATTTGTAATAGACTTAAGCAAACTTTCTGAAGAGTCTGGTAAACTTCCTAAAAAGTCTGAAGAAAGCTAGGAAATGTGCTATTGTATTTGCATCAAGGAAATTGTCTTTGCCCACTGAAAGAACAAATCTAGGCGTAACGATAGATGAGAAAACATTCATGATATTCTATTCCACTAGACAATTATGGTAACAAATCAGGGTAGATTTTCTCTTGAATAAAGATTACTTCCTTAGTTTTATTGCCCAGCTCTGCTAGAAGTCCATACATAATGCAGTGATGGATGCTATGTAAAAGTTCAAGACAGAGCACCAACAGCATTATCTTCTGCATGGCATTCTTCTACCTCACAGTTTAGACCATATTGAACAGAATGTCTTGTACGTACGCAATTTTGCATAAGTTTCTGGGTGTGCAATCTTGATAAGCTCTAAAGACGTCCCGACTAAACGGTGATCACCAGTGTTCAGATTCATCTTACGGAGAATGAAGAGTGATATGGACAGTTTTACAGCAGTATTTGAACTGTATTTGAGTTTGTGAGGGGAAGGAAAATCATGCCATCTCCTGGTTTGTATGCTATTCAGTCACCTACATGCTCACTACTAATAAACTCACAACTCAATGGTTGTAACAGTTGAGTTCTAGATTACTCCAAACACAGAATTTCAGTCAATTATTCAGGGAGTAATTTCATAATTTCTAAATGACCTGCCAAATAGATTTTAGTACGGATACCCAAAACTAATACAGAGAACTGAAGTGATAATGGAAATACAAAAGATCCTTGTGAAGTTCTCTCTTAGAAAAGGACACTATGTTTCACAACTGAATTTGTCTACCTTCAGGTTTCTGCTATTGGATCTTTTTTCTGTCTCTTCTCTTTCCTGCTGTATTAAGAATATTTTCTACTTGCAGAAACCTTCTCTCCAAATGAGATACATGCTCATTACAGCCACACTGAGTATTTCTCTTCTAGGGAAACGAAACAACTTGAGTTTTTAAGTTTACCACTTTTCAACTTAATCTCTTTTGTAGCTCCTTTCAGAACTTCTCTCAGATTTCTCTTGCAACTGTCAAGTATGACAGAAAAACTGGGCACAGTATTCTTCTATTACATTTTTTTCAATGTAGCTAAAAGGATCACACTTGCTTCTCAGCACCCTACTTCTGAAATGTTTGGGGATTTCATGCTCAGACAAACCTCATGACATCCTCTATCTCTCAGCTGGAAGCTTCTGCCTCCTGCTCCTTAAACACAGCTGCTCATCATGCACACGATCCTGTTTTGTAAATGGAGTAAAATAAGGCTGCCAGTTACTGTCTTCTGGCCCAGGCACAACAACACATCAGCTGTTCCAACAGTGTCATGAAAATTATATGAGAACTCTCCAGATTAGCTCTCAAATTATCACAATGGAAGGCAGCAATTCACAGAATCATAGAATAACTCAAGCTGGAAGAGACCCATAAGGATCATCAAGTCAACTCCCTGCTCTAACCTCTAATACTTTATCAGTCACAGGACACTGTTTTCATTTAAGTGTGACCTTTCTGCTCTATTTCTAGATGGAATAAGTTTGCATTTGACTCTACTAAACAGAGTTTGCTCTGTATGAAATTATTATATTCTAAACAACTTTAGGAGAGAGCTTGTATTACTGCTGTCACTGGTATAGCCTATAGAGAAAGCATATGGTAGTAGTTTGGGTTTGTCTAAATGTAGAAGAAAATATACTCCTTTTATTGCTCCCATCTCAGTTAATGGTAAATTATTATCTGTTTATTCATTACTCTTTTATTACTTCATCTTATTTTTGTTGCAAGGAATAAGAATCTTGCCAAGAAGAGTTTAAACAGAGAGACAGACTCTTATCTACATATTTATTCACCCTAAACAAGAGTATTTGCCTAGGAACTTGAACATGCATTTTGGTCTTAAATTAAGACCTTGATAGAAAATAGAAAATAAAGATATTTCAGGAATACTGTAGGTTATAAAAGCAATCCTGTAGCCTAAATTCATTCCATGTAAATTGATACTGAACACATAGAAAAAGAAATAGTCACGTCCACACAGCAATTCTAACTTTAGATAAGCTGAACTGCTGTATTTGCAGAAGCAGAAGAGGAATGTTCTTAGAATTTTTTCTGCTGGTTGAGCTGAAGAATTAATGGCAATTGGCAAAAAATAAGCGGCAGCAGAAGAAGTAAGAAGGTAACAGAAAGCATTAAGACAAAAGCAAGGTCATTATGCTTTCCACATTTGGAAACCATTGGAGCAGGCAATTACAGAGACAGCAAAGGGGATTTCAAATTCCAGTCTTTTGTCAAACTAAAAAGCCGGATTTGAACAGAAAATGAGTAGGCGAGAAGTTAGTTGTATTTTAGGTGTAAGTCCATCTGCTGAAAAGTACAAAATCAGCCCAAAGAAAATCATGCTTTAGAATCATCACGATAATGATGAATAAGTAAGGTGTTACATAGTAACAAAAATAAATTAAGCCTAAGATTTGTTGGAATCCAGTGCCAAAAACTGAAACCCATGGCCTCGGATCACAGGAGATTCAGCAGATACATTGGGAAACAGCTTTCATGTCTGCTTGCTGTGCACAGCTTCTTAGCGCTGCATTGATTGTTCCAATCTATTGTCATAATTTAAAAATTAAGATTATTTAAAACCAAACTGAAATCTTTTGCAGTTCTATAAAGTTATGTGCAGTTATCCTCCTGTGAGGACTCAGTGATCCCTATTGGTCCTTTTCAACTTGAGATATTCCATGATCCTTTTATTCTATTAATTACCCTCATCCTTATGCCTATCTTTTCCCATTTAGACTACAGGTAGCCCAAAGTTAGGTATGAGAGTTCTACAGGATGAGACTTACATGCTTATTCTTCTAAAGATTTTCCACATTGTTGCTAAAATCCTTTTGCATGTACTGTTTTTAATGTTGATATTAACCAAAAAATGGACTCTTAAAAGAAATTTTGTTAATAATCCTATAATAATCCTGTATGGTTAAGATAATGAAGACCATGGCAACAATAAATAAGGTGCCCACAATTTCCACAAGAAGTGATTAGCTTCCCCTAGCAATGATTTTTGGCATTCAAGATACTTTCTAAGGATGCAGAAAAATAGAGCAGGGTTGCAGCTCTTCCCATTGGTAATAAACTATTCCACAAATAAACATTTGTTCAGTTTCCTTCCTAGGAAAATTACCTTTACTGCTTGCATAGATTTTCCAATATATAGGTCAATCTGTCCTAACCTTTTCTGAAGGAAAATGAGCAATGCTCCCCATGAACAACGTAAGACATATGTAATGGCACTGTTTGCAAATACCAAAGAGCAGCAGACTCAAGAAATGCAATATAAAGCTATCAATTAATTTTGTTGTAACTGTATGCACCTGTGAACAACTGCTTAATTAAAGAGGCAAACAGAAATCTCTCACAATAATGTTTCAAATTACTTACATTTATGTGACTCAATTAGTCGGAGTGGATAAATACAATTGGAAAGCTGCCATGTGGACTTCTGGAAATAAAGAAAAGATAGAACTGAAGAGATACAAAACCAAATGGGAGGATTCAGGCAGATAAATACAGATAATTCTCAGAGGTTCATAGGGCTATACAAACAGAGAAGATAAAAGAAAGAGGATTCTGTGCAAATATATATAAATACCTCATTTACTGTCACAGAGGTCTGTGTTCACAAATGGGAATATTAAGGGGATTGTTTGCTTTGGTCAGAATATGCACAGGGCTCAGATTTGCTTTCATTTTACCATCAGGTGTATTCATCCAATTTCCTTTCCCCTTAGGGAGTGGCAGAGGTATTACTACTGTTTTAGACATAGTAGAGTGTCTTGCCTACCTTCTAAATATTCCTCAAAAAAGATGCAGGTCTTCCACAATCTCTGGCCTATCTGACTGCTTAAATGCCTCAGATACCTTTCAGATGTTTGCATCAGGAGTGCATTTCTGAAACAATCTCCTAAAGGTTCCCTTTTGTAAGCTGTGGCTCCTGTTCCAAAGCAAGTGAACCAGGTTTGGGGGGAGCGTAAACTAAACTGGAAAATGCTTTCCACATGAGCACACCAAGTTCACCCTCTTGGACCAGACTACAAATAGCCCAAAGTGAAAAAATGTGAGATGAGGGTGGTGTGGACATGGAGTTGTGAGCACTGCAAGAGTGCTCCTCTTGGATTTCATGAGCTCCTAATGTAGACATAGCCTAAGGCATTTAAACTACACCACACATTAGGCAGTTGAATTCCCTCTTCATTTTCATCTGCCTGCTTCAGAATAGGATCTAACTCCATGTACATGCAAGCCCATTGCTGAAACTGCCTTTTCCTCACGTCCACACGCAGCTCAGTATTGCTCAGTAGCATTTCAGGAAAGTCTGCTGCTAACAGGCATCGAGTGCAATGGGATGTTTTATTAGCACCGAATGATTGACACTGGGGGACGGTTAAACAAATTGTGCTTTCCCTTCCTGAGACGCTCATTTAGAAGTGGTAGAGAGGATAAGTGGCAGGATGGATTACACTTCAAAGTTCTTTCAAGTGTAGGGTCCTAAATCAGTTCTAGATATTGCCTGTTAACTCTGTCTTCTGAACACAACCCCTTCTACTTTTTTAAAATAATTTTTAAAAATGCCTGTCTTACCTTATCTTACAGTCCCAGGCATCCTGTTCCTTAAAGAGTGGCCAAGTATACTGACTTGGTACTCAGGTCAATGGTTTGTACATGTACATTGTAACTGAGCAGTGGAATATTCTTCCAGCTGGGGAAGGGAGCAAATATCCAGGGCAGAAGAGGGAGAAAGACCTCTTGAAAGCCAAGAGGCAAGATGATAGTTTTCTGTGGAAAATGAAAATCATTAAGCCATGTACCATCTTTGACTTATATTCAACAAAGGCATCAGCTGTTTGGGTCTTTTTTTCTGTCACTCTGGAATACGTACTAGCATATTGGTTTATAACAGATAGGCTTTCAATATTCAAATGCATACAAAAGTTGCTGTCTTAATATTCTTGAAATTCACACTGAAATGAGTTTATTCACACAATTATTCTTGGATTTTAAAAGAATTTCTGTCCATTTGAGGAAGAATGCCAATACATTTTTGATGTTTCATGACATCATTTTCACTATGCTAATATATTAAAATTACTATATATTTAGTTTTCTTTATTTTCTTTTCTTCTTTACTTTTGATTTCCCTCACCTTTTCTATTTATCATTTTTTGTAACTGCAGCTTGAAAAATCTTAATTTTCCTCATAATAATTGCTTAGGTTTTTACTTTAATTCTATGTTTTCCATTTNTAAGGCATGTATAGCTGACCCTATTTTATTTCTCCTCCCCAAAAAATCAAATCATGCAGGTAAAGGCAAAGAACCCAAATAGATTTGTTAACCAACTCAATCTGGCTAGGAAAATCTACCTGCGACCTATAGGACAAAACTCCTCACACTTCTAATTGAAGTCAACTACACAGCTGACAGGCAAATATGCTTTTGAGTACTCTGTTGCTG
>VZTT01061152.1:7461-24399 GCA_013400855.1 Buphagus erythrorhynchus
TAAGTCTCAGATGAACAAACAGGTTACAGACTAAATATTTTGGAGCTCAGAACAAGAGTTCAGCCCACTCTGTTGTTAGAAGCAGATGTGGACAGGAGGGCTGGCTGTGGAAGAAGATATACCTGCAAAAAAAGGTAGCTGAACCAGGGCTAGCAAAAAGGACTCCAAGAGTTCTGAGAACAGGAAGCAGGGTTTTATATCACTGGGGACAGCAGGTCAGTGAAAGGAGAGGGCACTGTGGGCAGAGGAGGATTTAACAGAGAACAGCCATGCCTGGTGCTCCCCCAGCCCCAGGGAGGCTCTGCAGCAGCTCTGCTTTGCATGGCAGGCAGAAGCTGAGCTGTTGTACAGTTCCATTCACCTGCCACGACCCTCTTTACACACAGCCCACATCAAATACACACACACCACAAAGGATGTGCCAAATTCTAATTCCTGTCTTCTCAACATCCGTCATAAATTGCTTTATGACATTTTTTAGTTTCAGTCTAACCACTAGGGCTGTGCAGGGGGACAGAGGATGGGACTGGCTGACAGTCTTTTTTCTTGAACTGTTCACTGAAAGACTCTTTGCCTTGCATGGCCTTGTATCATTTTGAAGCAAAGGTAATGTGTTTTGCAGTTATCCTGCTGAAGAATAACAAGACAAGGGAATGAGAAGTTACATGAGAATAATAATCAGAATTTATAGGAGAAAACTTGACTCTATTACCCCAGTTCTCTCTTCTCTGGTTACCCACTTCTAGAAAAATTGCTGAATTCTGTTCCATTTGAGACATCAAATGAGGGTGAAATCAGCCATTGGTTTTAACATGTTTTTGAGAAGAGGACAGATTGTTTCTGTAGGAGACTACAAGAGCAAGCTCAACAGTGGTCACTTTGGGGTGTGAGAATAATTCTGGACAATTCAGCTTCTTCCCCCACTGTCCTAGGGTGACTTTCCTCCTAAATTTATCCTAAACCAGGACACATACAGTAACAGAATAATGGAAATGTTCAGGTTCCCTAAAAGGAGGGAAACTATTACTTCCAAGAAATGTCTTCAAACTAGCATCAAACAAAACCCCTTTTTTTTTTCTCTTTTTTTTTTTTTTTAGGAGACAGGAGCTTCTTTTTCTTGCTTTCATTTTCCCTGTTTGGGATCTGTTACTGAAGAACTGCAGATTGTGCTTTCCTTCCCTTCACCAGTGTTCTCTCCTGCTCCTCAAGATCTTTGAACCCATGTGACACCTACTTCAGTGTCACAGCTGCACTTTGCTAGTGGCAGGGAATAAAAAAGACTTTTAGCATCATGGGAAAAGCCAGCACTTCTCCTGCTCTGTGCTAAAACATTTTGTGGGAGGGAAAAGTGGCAGTTTCTGGAATGCTCACTTTTCCCTGGCATACAATAGCTCCCCTCTGGGACCTCAAGAAAAGAAAGTTAAAGAAAAGACATTCAGTCTGACTCTGAGATGTTTACTCTTTTCAGCAGCAATTTGCATAGAAAAAGTATTAC
Organism: Buphagus erythrorhynchus; assembly: GCA_013400855.1. Taxonomy (NCBI): domain Eukaryota; kingdom Metazoa; phylum Chordata; class Aves; order Passeriformes; family Sturnidae; genus Buphagus; species Buphagus erythrorhynchus. The sequence continues at coordinate 8,957 of VZTT01061152.1, forward strand.
CAAAAAGATAATGACACTGACATTGAAATTACTTTAACTATACAATACGAGATTTCCTAGAAATGGAGAATGATAGTTTTTAAAATGGTCCAGACCTTTTCATGATTGCCAAAGGCATTGCAAGTCATTCTGGTCAGAATGAGAACAAGTTTCCAAATGTCAGAATTTCCTAGAAAACAGAAATTTTGTTAAATTGAGCTATTACTAGTATCCTCACTCGTAACAGCTTAGAAAATCCAGTTGTTTCTGATGTCACTGGTCCAGGAAAATGACAAGGATATTTCCCCATTTGATGGTCTGGTCCACAAAGAATGCATGCTCTAACTTTACAAGCAAAGGTTAAAGTCTTAAAAAAGGTTCCACAACACTAGTTAATACCAATACATGCTATGTACATGCTGCTTAGTCACCTAAATCAGAAAAAGATCAAAAATAAATCTGATCATAATGATTACTGAAATTAAAGACCAACAGAGATTGAGGCGAATGAATTGCCACCTTTCTGCAGAAATAAGCTCCTTGGAAAACATAATAAGCAATCATGGCTCTGTAAGAGTGCTTATTCATACACCTGAATAATGTATTTATGGCAGTTTTTAAAATACAAGTTTCCAGTTTGTACCTATACTGCCTGAGCTGCATGATGATGTTTTTTCCCTGGATTTCAAAAATGCATGTGTGAGTGGGAAGGCAACAGAGAAATTGTAAAGGCTACTTGTACACCACTTTTAAGTTCAGATATTTGTAGACATGCTTCTGCTCAAAGAAGTCAGCTTAAATCCCATGTGATGTGAGGTTTAACCTGTGCCCATGGAAGAGGTGTTTTAGCTCCTTTTTAGACAGGCAACAGTGGAAGTGTGTCAATAGCTCACCGATGCTGCCTGCTGTGATCTCAGGTTCCTGGCCTAGGAATTATGATGCCACATAATTCTCTGCTTTTTAGTGCCCACAGGGGTGGGGTGCCAGAGCATGGCATGGCTGTAGCAGCAGGAAAAGCCATGGAAAAGCCACTTTCCTTGTCTGGGTTCACCAGGAGGCACAGGGGCTTGGCTCAACACAGCAGGGCAGCCCTGGGCTGTGTGCACACAGGTAAGGTAACACACCTGCCTGCTGGGTGCAGAGCAGATATGTCAAGTCCAGGGCTCTCCCTATGGCCTCTTCCTATGGCCTCTTCTCTGGTTAACAGGGAATATTGGAAAATAAATCGAGTAAATTACTGATTTGTTTTCCTTTGCGGGAAATGACATAAAAAGCAGCTTTATGGAAACATTTGGGAAGAGATAGTCTGATTTCTTTTGGACATCAATCACCAAATTCTGTGGTTTACACATCAAGATTCTGTTTTGTTGAGGAAACCTTTGCTTGCCAGGAGCTGCACCCCTGAGACTGCAGCCAAGGGCCCTATTAAGTTTGACTTTTGTCCATGTGTCCTTGACCTAAAGCAGGAATAAAGCTCCTCCTTTAAAGCTGGTTATACTGCCTTGCCATTAGGATGATGGTGTGCCCTTTCATCATGTGGAAGGATGCTGTGAAGGCCCAGAGAGCACCCATCCCTGCTGGGGTTTGGCTGCAGGGGGCTGGGGCCAGCTTGTGGCCACTGCAGCCTGCAAGCAGGGCTCTGTCCCTGTTCCAGCCCTTGCAATCCCTCACAGAGTAAAGTAGGAGGGTCTGTACATTTATGTAAATATATACACTCATTTTCTGCCTTGCTCTGCAGTGGAGCAGTAACCACACTGCCCATTAAGTTGTGTTTACCCTGAGAGACCTCGAAGGCTTAGGCAATACAAAAGAACACAAAATATAATCGAGGCAGGCTCAGAGCAATAGCAAGAGGAACAGCCGAATTTACAATGAACAACACAATGCTGCATGACAAAGGAGGATTGTATTCCTACCTTCACCTCTGTGAGCAGTCCTGTCCCCGTGAAGGACAAGCCAGGCACCACAGAAATAACTCTGGCAACTTGCCATGGTCTAGTTCTCAAGCAAACTTATGTAAAAAATTGTCTCACCTAAGGAGTGCCTGTGGTGTAACCTTCACTGCAGATATATTTTATTCACTGCTGATATTTTTATACACTGAGAAAAAAATTCTGACTAAAGTCAATCCTGTTATTCAGCCATAAGTTCCCTAACATATATGTCCATCCTAATGAGTAGTTTACTGGTAGACATCAATTATTTCTGCTTCTTTCCCACGAGAGAGCACCCAGTGTTTTGAAATCATGTTTCTTTTCCTAGTACTTGTCATTCTCATTTAGTCTAGAGGAGCTGAAAAATAAGTAGTCAATTCCCACTTCCTTCCTTTGCAGAATTGCAGTAATAACCTAGAATTACTGTTCGACATCCAATCTTTTCCAGCAGATGGCTTTCAGCAAATAAATGCATTCGACTTGCCAAGCTTTGTCCTGAAGTACAAAAGCTATACACATTAAATCAGGATTTTAAGCGTTTTCGTATTGTAATCTATATTTTGTTCATGAACCATAATATGAGATGAGAAGTGAACTCTTATTTATTCAAATTTACGTTTCGTATCCCATATCAGGTGCAGATTTTAGAAGCAGGAGGTAGAAGCAAAAGACTGTGAATGGGCCAAACTCAGCCCCAGTTTTTACAGCACCTGCTCTCAAGTATAATTAGTTAAGAAACAATAATCAGCTTCCCTTTACCTCACCCCACTTTATATTAAGGATATGTCCACCTTTGAGAAATATAAAAGTGTTTTAGGAGCTTTTCTAGGCGTAAAAGATAATCCAAATGCCTCCCAAAACATAAACAAATGAACTGAGGAAGGAAATTTTTTAATGTCCACCACACGAGACTAATATATCAAAACCAAACAACATCAACCAAACAAATAAAAAAAAATCACCCAAGACCATGTAATGGTACTTGTAAGATCTGTAAGGCATCAGCTAAAAAGCACAGCAAAATTCAGTGGCTGTCAGCTGAAAGTTAAGTTTGGAAAACTCAAGGCAGAAATGAGGATTTGAGATTTCCAAGTGAGGTTAATTACCAATTTAAAAAAAATCTACGCAGGACTGAAAATTCTCCATCCCTCAACTGGCTTTCATTTCTGGTCTCTTTACATTGCTAAAACATTCAGATAGTTCCTTCCTTACTGAATCCCCCATTTTCTATCATGTTGTCTACCACCACAGTAACAAGTGGGACTTATCCTTAAGAAGTCTGAGCAGATTCCTGTTCAGATTTCTGCTTTTCTACCCAGATTGCAATAAAGTCCCAAAACTCCTGAACATCCTCTTCTCTCACCACCATCCCCAGGCTCTCTTTCATTTCCTAGGACCACCTACAAATCACTTACACTATCCTTAGTCTGTTGTGAGCACCCACTCATTTGGCAAAACATCAAAACACATATTTACCTTGACAGTCATTCCTTTTCTCTCTCAGATCTTCATTCAACCCTGCACTTGTCCCAGATGAGCAGATGTACAGTCTTGCTGATAAGTTTTCTTCCTCTTCCACTCCACTTTTGCCCTTTCTGTCCCATGATCTTCTCTGTGGCTTTTTTAATTTCCTAAGTTCTACCTCCAGGGAGCCTATGCTACCACTTTGAGTGCTACGGGAGATGTCCTTTAATTTCCAGCAAAAGGTCTTGCTAGAGGACAGAGAAACTGTGAAGTTAAAAAATCCTGGTTTTTGATGGCAATGTGAATAACTCTGCAGGGCTACCAGCACTTGCTAACAAAGCTAAACAAGAATGTGGATGCGACATTAGTACAGGAGAAAACACATTATGTGAAATTCTGCATTGTGTGGGCAAAATTTTCCCTTTTAAGAAAGAAAAGTAATAAGTACTGAAATTCGGAGTGACAAAAAGAATTGTGCTCTGTACCTGATTTGACTTCATTTTTCACTGATTATGGAAGTATTTTTGGCCTTGTATATTCCAATACCACAAGACTTTCTCATTTCTCTGTATCTTATAAAAATTATACATTTGTTTGGTATACGTTTTCAGCATGCTGTACATGAATACATGACATTTGAACAGTCACCCTAACACACAGAGCCTATGCTGTGTCTCCACAGGTGAAAGTTTGTTGAGCTGGACAGAAGCAGAAGCCAAGTCTCAGGTTCCCACAGGGCTCTGAGCTGCAGACAAGTTCCTTCCTTGTTGAAAAACTTTTCAGAGTGTGCCACATTGGTGAGTTTGCACATGCACAGCTCAGAGAGAAAAAAATCAAAGTTCCTTTATTAAAGTAAGATTTTCCATTTGTTTTTAGCAAGAGTAAGAGGGGATATATGTACCTGAGAGACCTTTTTTAGTAAAAGAGTTTACCTACTGAGGTCATAATTTAGAGGGAGTAGGTTTAAGGCAGCCAGTAACCTAAACATTTAAGGATATGATCAAATGAAGTTTACAGGGCAATATATTGGATTTAAATGGCTCTGTACATGGAAGGTCCTGTAACCCCAGTATGGATGTACCCTGGGGTGGTTTCTGTGCTCCTTTTTAGACCTGCTCTCATTTTCAGCTCAGAGCTCTCAAATGGTGCTTTACCTTCCACCAGCGAGGTCAAAGGGCCAAACTGCAACTGAGGGTCAGAATGGCTATGTGCTACTCTGGGCATAGGTCTCACCCTCCCACCTCACCTGCCCTCCTGGCACTGAGAGAAGGAGAAAGGACCTCCCTGACCTGTGCAAACACCAGATGCCTTCTCTCCAGAACTGGCTTTCCCAGGTGATACAGTCATCACACTGTATATTAGTTGTGCACTAGTTGTGCAGAAGATACCTGAGGTTCAAAAATACTAACACACACAAAGCAGATTCCATGTGAACAATGATCTCAGGTCAATTCAGGTGTAAAGATGGACAGCTTTGGTGAGGATAGACATGGTACAACTCCCTGGGGACCAAAGCTCTCTGGATCTGACCCAGCCCTGCTCTGGAAATAACTGAGCTGAGCCAGAGCTGAGGCAGTATCATGGTTCTCAAGACAGCAAACACCCACTGTTCACATGGTGATATATCACACAGAAGTTGTGGAAAAAACTCTGATGGACTGATGGAGTCTCCTCTCAATTTAGCTAGAACAAACTCTGTTCTCTGCTCCATGTTCTTCTTTAGAAGTTCAAACAAACCTTGAGACCACAGCAGGCATCTCTTGAGGTGTAATATCAAAGTGAATTCTCAGGGATACATTTTTGAGATATGTGAACAGTTCTCTGAAGAGCTATTGGTGTACAGAACTTCTGTCAGGGTAATGTTCTTGAAAGAAGAATAGAGACTCTGCGGATTAATAGAAAATAGTTTTTAATGCAAAAAAAGCTCACCAGCAGAACTGTGAGGACCTGGCAAAGGACCCCTCTTGTTTCTATCTCTTTTTCTTTCTTCTGAGAAGAGAAAAACTATTTTTAAGAATAGAAGGAGAAGGGAAGAATCCACAACCAAGTCATCAGCAGCCAGAATCCTTTTATTCAATGCTGTAATCTTTCTTCCAACACCTCAAACACAAGAGTACTCACAGGGACCAATTCCTTCCACATAACACCCTTCCAATACGAGAAAGCATGTACAGAACCTGGAGTCAAAGGGAAGGTAATCCACATCAAGTGGTTACTAACACTGATGGGAATTCAAGTGATTTTCCCCAGGGCTCACAGTCACAGAAGGAGCAGCACAGCAGACAGGCACTGCAGCAGGAGGCAAACAGCCCAGGGGGAGAGAAACCTCCTAGGGCAAGGCAGCCAAAGAGGAGCCATGGTGCTGCACTCTGCATTCTGACTGCCCTCACAGCAGTGCTGCAGCTGGGTGCTGCAGGGAGGGAGAGCCTGTTTGCAGCCCATTCATCCCCCTGCTAGGTGAATCCCTGTCTGCTGTCAGCCAGGATCAATGTTTGCAAACATTAAAAATGGCTTATTTAGAAACATAAGAAAAACTGAGGTGGGGAGAGAGGTGTGCCTTGAAATAATCAATGAGCATAAAGAAAAACAAAAACCCAGAGTATGTGAAAGACTTTTAGCAGGTGCTTTACAGTTTAAAGCAGATAATGAGAATTGCATTCTGGTTGGATGGCTTTAATGCAAAAAATGTCACTGAAAAAGTGCTGATAAATCTAATTGATTTTTTTTTTCATAGCTCTTCCTACTTTTGACTGAAGAAAGTTAAATGACCAGTACTGCTCCTCTCAACCCATATTTCTAGAGAAAAGGGACATATTTCCCAAATTCAAATTAAGGTATTATGGCAGGAACTCAATCTGCACGGTGAAGATGGAGAGAAAGAGCATGTCTGGGAGGAGACACCCAGGTCTTTCTATCAGTTATCCAGGTTCCAGTTCCTCAATGCTCCGTGATCATTTTCTGAGACAGCAGTTAGTCTCCAGTGTGCTAACTGTAAAAGTCAGGAAGTCATCCCTATTTTGCAGACCATTAAGTTTTGAACTTCAATGCTACACAAAGCCATATTTCAAGTTTTAGTTGCTACAGGTCTGCAGACTGGCTTTACAGAAGTTTGCAGAAGCAAACATTGATTAATGAGACAAGGCAGTAGTCAATGAAAGCAACAAATGGGTGGGCTCAGGAGGACAGACTCTTGAGAAGCAATTAATGTGTGGACATGCCATCTGGGCTGGCAGCATGCAGGGTAGTTCATTACCTGCTGCCACTGCTGGCACTGCACCAAGAGGAATCAGAGCATCTGTCAGACCCCAGGATCTGTAAAAGAAAACTGCAGCACAGAGAGCTTCAAAACAAGCCTTGAACATCAAAACTCTCTGGTAAATCCCTACAAGAAAAAGGTTAGAGATAATGTAGAAATAACTGTATTAAAACATTGAATTGTTTCCTATGCAAAAAAAGTTTCATATACATGGCCCTTTCTCTGTTCCTCTTGGACTGCAGATGCAACTATTTTCCCAAAATTTATTTTGATTACCTTAATTGACATCAAAATCATATGTTTTCCCTGTGAATATCTTAAAGTAAAACTTCAGATTTTCAGATTTTTTTTCAATTTTCTCTCCCATTTCCCGCAGTTCATTTTAATAAGGTCAAGATTCTTTCCAAAGAGGTGCTGAATCAGATAGGAAAAATTATATAGTATGAGCAAGCCATATCTCACTTAACTGCATATCATTGACCTTCAAGGACTTGTCTATTGAAAAACAAAATTTCTCTAGCATTGCTGATTATTTAGCCAAAGTGCAGGGAGGAATATCACTACTCTGTCTCCCTTTTCCTGCTGGAAGAAACACAGTCTAGATATGAGCTACTGCCAGGAGTTGACACCATCAGTATTAAAAGGGGAAAATTGATTTTGCAATCTCACAGTGAATTGTACAGAAGCAGCAAGCTAACCAGGGCTACCCTGTGGTCTTGTGCCCAGTATAAACCATTACTGCTTTCAATGGACACATTTTTGTGGGCTGTGAAGTGAAATATCAGGAATCAGTGCCAAAATTTAAGATTTTAGGGCTTAATCACTATAATCTTCATTTCAGAAGAGATAATTTGACTTCACTTGAAGACAGGTGTATTGCAAAAAGGCAGACAATTCAGAACTCTGTGAATAAATTAGAAAATAAATTAACCAAATTACAATTTTTACTCTTCTTTCTCCCATACTTCATCACTTTGACCTTACTTTTTGAAATGTCAGATTTAACATCAGCATATAAACTTCAACAAAAATCGACTTGGCACTGCAAGCTATGCCTATATCTGAGATGAATGAACCAAGTGTTATGAAGGGTTTATTGCAGGTCCTGCATGAGACTTTCTCAGTGCCTGATCCAAATTATTGGATCCTTCTAAATTATTAGAAAATATTCTGTTAGCTACAATAGGCATTTGACTGGGTTATCAGTGAAGGAGAATGGCTATATGTTTGGATTAAAGAGATAATCAGTCTCTGCAATATTTGCTTCAGAGAGTGAATCACAGAAATCACAGCTTTCAGCTGAGGTGTTTATGTCTATCTTATGCATCAGTAGGCTTGATCATAGTGGAACTTTAATGAGACATTTGTGTAGAGCAGTTGAAGTTATCTAATTACAGCCTTTTCTAGGAGCATCTTTTGTTCCCAGTGGGACCTGGCCTATTTTCAGAGTAGTCTGGCTGGAAAGAAAGGATTAGTTTACCTGTCTCCATTACTGAAAGCTAACATGACTGAAGGCAGTGCCCCTTTGTATTTGCCAAGAAAATTCTCCCCTATTAGATGTTAAGCTCAGCTTAATGCTTTAATTGTTGGACATCTAGAATGTGTTTGATTGAAGTTGAGCAATAAGAAGAGATGCACTTGATGGAAGTTTGTGTGCTCACTGAAATTTAGAAAAAGATTGAAAACTTCTTTTATTTTCAAGCAAGAACAATTGCAAGTTTTATCTGAGTAGATTCTGCCTTTCCATGTCCTCACAAACAAAGACCTCTTAGGGTGAAGACATCATGGTGATAGAACTATCTTTCTTATACACAAACTGTTGACCAACTTACAAGCCACTAATTTTGCTGGGACTACTGTCAGAGTTTGGAGTCAGGCATCTGAATTCTGAGTTGTATGTGGAAGACACGAGATGTCCTAAAATAGTATTCAAAATGGTCATCAACACAAGATGGGTTTAGAAGATGGAATGGTAGACCAAGAGATGGATGCAAGTCAAATTTCTACAAATGCTGAGTGCCTGCTCTACAATGGCCCTTCTCTCATCAGAATGTTGACCTTACTCTGGCAAGCCTAGTAAACTCTTTTGTGAAGAGGTGGAAGTGAGATCTTACTGCTTGATTTGCTCTAGTATCCAGGCTTTTATGTTCATTTTACTATTGCTGCTGGAGTTTTGGAAACAAATTCCAAACCAATTGTAAACTCTAGTAATTACCAATCTGAGGAGAAAGATTTTACAGATGACTAAAACCAATCTTCTTGAGACCCTATAAACAGCTGTCCTAAGTGAGCCCCTCTGAGCTCCCCCAGACCACAGGCTGCACTAACACCAGCCTCAGAGTGGGACACCTCTTGGAGCTCACAAACCCTTCAGCTGGCAATATTTGAAAGACCATTGCTGATGACAAGCCTTAGGCTGATACCCCACAGGACATTCCTCAAGGTGCAAGCCATGCCTGATGAGGAGCACAAAGGGATTTGATGTATTTCACCCACCTTGAGGTGAGTTTTTGATAGGTACCTTTGTGCACAAATAAAGATCTATACATCTTTGACTCTTGCACCCTTATCTTTATGTATCTGTTGCACTCTCACCCTTTCCCATCCCTGGTCTCAATGTAAATAATCACAGATTTATTCCAATCTGATTTTCCTATCCATGCTTCATCTATATCGAGCAACAGAGTGAACCTCGTCATCGAGGCCTGTTAAGGTTGTGTTTTCATGAATTCCTATTAAAACCTATTTTCTGTCAATCACCTTCATGGTGATCCCTTAAGTGGCCAAAACCACTCATTTGCAACACAGGTCAAAATAACTCTTTTAAGTCAGTAAAAATTATGTCCAGTGTTGTCACTGTGAATTAGAAGGGAATCAGTTAAATCACTGAAAACTTTATTATGATCAGTTAACCATATACTAATTCCCATGACTCACATTCATCCAAAACCATGTAGAATGGTGTGATGATAAAAAGACATGCAAATCCTAGTATTGGCATAGATCACACAACCATAATAATAAACCTCTAAGTACCAATAGCTATTAGAAATAAAAATTAATAGAAAATTGCTTTAATGATAATGAAATTAGAAAGCTCAGAGTCCACTGGAGTGTTTCAATCAGTCTGCAAAACAATATAACATTAGATAATCAGTACATTATTTCTGATCTATTGAATGAAAGCTGAGATTTGCCTAATTATTAAATTGACAGACATGTTTTCATAAACAGCAGCATACTTTTATGAAAGACCCCTAGCTGATGTGCAAAAAATAGTAATACCTTATTTTGTAGCCAAAAGCTGTTTAGGTGAGGAAGGAAATTCCCTATGTATTGGCTTTTAATATTCCTCTGAGGAGACCCAGGAACATCCATCTCTTCTTGACAAGTAATAGCACAGAGAAAAATTATCACTAAGCACATTTTGATTGCCACAGAAGTCAGAAAACACTCTCTGCTAGACTTGATAGAGAACCAAATCCTAAAAGTCAGAGATTTCATGTGAAAATTCTCTATCCCAAGCAGGACTCTGTACCATAAAAATCAGCAGTAATGTCCCAAGCAGTTATTTTCAGATCATATGCAGTACTAAATGATCTCAGAGATAATCAGGAACAACATATGCACTGATATAATATGAAATATTTTAATTGTTCTGAGAAAAGGAGTAGGATGCCAATGTCACAGGCTTATTAAATATAGCCTTTACATTGAACAGGAGTACATTCATGCTTAGATAAAGTAAGAGCTGCGTGGCAGATTACCAAATTGGGAAAAGCAGTTGGGCTCATCTCTCCCTCCACACTGCCACATCCTGTACATTCACATCCAGCTCTCCCTGTAGCCAGCACCTCCTCCAAATATTCATTAGGTCTTGTAACGTGTTCATCACTTGTCTGCTCACTTAGTCAGTCCCAGCAGGGGAAATATTTGCAGTAGGGTGTCTTCTGTAATAACCCAGCAAGTATTTAGAGTCTGCAGACCACTTTTCCCCTCTGCTGCAGAAGTTCAGTGTGCGTGGGTGGAATTCATCTTACCCAAATATAGTCCACAGAAAGAAATAAGCACTGCTGGGCAAGATTTTTCTGCTCTATTTTAGGCACTGACCTCAGGATGAGATTTCTGTCACCAAGCACCTATTTCTCTTCTCTGACAGTACAGTGAGCCTGTGATGACTCACTCAGATGTAGGAGTCTACAGCTGGTCTGATGAATCCTGCCTGCAGTCTCTTGAAGGTGAGGGCAAGACCTTGGACTGGAGGTAAACTCCTACAAAAAAAGCAAATGTAAAAATCAGATGTGAGCAGCAGGCCAGACTGCTGGGGAGATAAACTACATCAGGAGTGAGGCATGCATTTACCTGCTGATGGTGGATTTTAAAACAGCCCTGGTACAAATGTTCTGTGATTCAGAAATACCTGTGCTTGTACCTGCTACGTTTAATCTTGTTCTGGTGTGCTTTTGTCTGAGTTATTGTTACACATTGTTGAGTGGAACTTTGATTTTCAGTGATTAACAAGGACTTGCTTAAATTTGATAGCTGCTAATAAAGACAAAATTCATTAATTTAAAAGGCAATAGCTGTTCCTAAATAACAGCTTACATAGGTGAGAGATAGATAGAAGAGCACATCACTGAACCTCAGCAACATAGGAGATGGACACTTTACCTGCCTGGTAAATTTATCTGATTGGGACTTCTCCCAGCATCTCATTTGTAATAACCTCAATCAATGTCTCCAAAAAACCCTTTTTTTAATATGTATCTTGGAAAACAAATAACTACACATTTCAGTTTATTTATCAAACTATTATATTAAAATATATTAATNGTTTGTTTTTGTTTTGTTTTGTTTTGAAATTAAAAAATCTTTTAATTTCCATTCTATAAAATTATAAAAATGTGTCTTTCATGACTGACAATTTTTCCAGAATGTTCTTATGTATACTGTGGCATTCTCAGCACTCATCAAGGATGTCACCAGTGACAGAAACCAGAGCTGACTGTAGACAAGCCATTCAAATGAGAGGTTTCTGACACGGTAAATAAAAAGTATCACAGCAATCCAATAACAGATTAGAAATTCCAGAAGACTGTTGGCTAGGAAAAGGCTTTAGGATTAATATCCAAATCCAAACAATCATGAAAAGCCTACTACCCCTGAGAGGAAAAACATTACTGAGCTTTCCATTCTTTCAGAATAAGGATGACTGTATACCCTGAATAGTAACACACACAATCTGCATTACAGCTACGTGGAATAAAAAGCATTTCACACAAATTCAGAATCATATTCTATCATTAAAATCTCACTTCTGAAAACATGTAAGAGTTTCTTTAGAAAAAAGTTGGAAATCTTTGTGCAGATACTCTGTACCTTTCCTTAATTCCAAGGCAAAAATCTGTTTTGGAAAGCAGAAGCTGCAATCACAGAGCTAGATTCCTCTTCCTCCAAAACTTCATTGCCACCTCTATGAAACTTGAGGCATGGCACTGCATAACATAGAAAGATGAAGTCTGAAATCAAACACTGTAAAGTATTAAATGTTATTTGAATTAAATATTAAAAGTATTAAAAGTTATATTGAATAGTCAGTTGAACAGCTTAAAAGTTTGTCATTGTGCACCCACACATGAGCACCAATTGATTTTCCAGTAGTACTAGACAAAAAAACTGATATGTTTGTTTTTATTTGATCATGTCACTTTCTTCTCCAACTGTGCAACTTGAGCAGCACTCTAAAATCAGTGAGCATTGCACTTGTTTTGTAGCAGAAGAATTTGGCCTCATTTTTAAAGAGCTTTCTAAGGGGTACTTCAACTGCAGAAATTGGCCCACTTTCTTCATAGCCAAAATATCTCACAGAGCCAATATTTTTTTTCCATAGCCACAATACAGTTTGTAAGATTTTTTTTGCAAAGATTTAACTTTATTTCTCTAATTATATGTTTGATGGGAGCTTGGCACTCCTACTTAGTTCCTGAAGCCTTAAGATTGTTACAGATACTTATTCCAAACCAGACTATTTTCTCAGAAATTTTGGGGATAACCTACAATCAATTGCTATGATTTGCAGAGTTTTGAATGAAGCATGGGGTTAATTTGCATGCCCAGCTGCACTGAGTGCTCATTGCACAAGCATGACCATGGCAGTGCATTCAGGGATGTTCACTCAGCTATGGATGTCTGTAACTCAGGTTTCTTCAACACTCATGAATATTGGGGTTTAAGGCTTTAGGACTTGTTTCATGCTACTTTGTTTGATGCTTTTAATGACATTAAAAATTGGAGTAGATGAAAAAATGTCTCTTTTGACTACTAGGACGCAGTGAGTGAGTAGGGGAAAAAAAAGCCATGCAGTATAGAACAAACACATGAAGCTTTTACTTGTTTAAATCTATGCATAGTTTTGTGCATTTATTTCACAAGGAAAGTGTCATCACCTTAAAGCCCCCCACTCCCTCTCCTGTCTCTGTGTGTGTTTTCCAAAATGAAGTGTTCCCTGTTGGTCTTTGACATACATGACTATTTGATAATACAATTTTCTGTGAATTTCCTTCCCTTTATTCCATGTTTTACTGGCAGTTATAATGTTCATGCTTACATTCTCCTTAAGAAAAAAAAAAAAGAAGACATGAGCGAGGAGAAGGGATAAGAGAGAAGGAAAAANGTTGAATATTGATGTCACAATATTTTCCCTTAGAAAATTGAATTGAATGAGTTCGGCACAATGCAATTTAGCAACATTCACTTTTAGTCATTTTTCATATTTTTGCTTAGCTGAAAAGGGAAAATTATTCTGTGGAGCTGAATCCAAATACAAGACAAATGTATTTATTGCACTTGCTTTACAGATGTACAGGTAAATTATTTTGAATGGCCATGTAACAGAAAGCGATTTCTTTAAATGGAAAAGCTTTTGTGTTTATTCTGTGAGACATGAAAATGTATCACTGAACACATGATTATGCTGGGGTAAGAAGTATTTGAAGCACACAAACATGCCACATTTCCTGAACAGGCAGGGTTCTTTTATGCACTTGCATACTCTCAATATTTCAGAGGTGTGTCAAGTCCTAACTCATGTTCTTTTTTAGTAATACTGCCCAAGAAGCAGCACTTTTAAAGAAGCTTTTAGCTACAAGTGAAGCCTCATTTACAAAAAGCAGAAAGCAACTCTGTGTTTTCCCCAAGAGCTATGTTGAAAGTCCCCAGCTTTCATAAACTGAAATACCTGTAATCATGATGTGACCCCACTGTCTCCAGGAGCTCACAGGGGCAGTAGAGCAGAGCAGGGAGCTCAGCCCTGCTCTCAGCTTCAGCCCCCACACCCCTGTCAGCAAAGACTCACACCAGGGAATCTGCCTTGTGCAGAAATAATATTATTTAGTCCAGTATAGTGCAATTCTAGCACAGCTCTATTACTTTCAGGACTCAAAATCCTGTCTTTGCATGCTGGTTTACTTTAAACTCACTTGCACATCACAGTGATTGGTCTAGACATACTCTCTGAATTTTAGAAACCACAACCAAGAAAATATCAACATTTGCACAAACACTTAGACACATAAATGCACTTCAAAATGCAGCTCTGAGACTTCTGCCAGTGGCTCATGTCAGCTGGTCCAGCTCATCACCAGCAGAAGTGTTAACTAGCTCCTCTGGGAGGTCACAATGTGCCATTCCCAGGACACCCAGAGCAGTGCAGATTGTGTGCCAGCCTCCTCTCCCAGGCAGAAATCAATGAGAGTGATAATAGGTTCCATTAATAAAGATAATGCCCAGAGACTTCATTCAAAATCAAATCATTAGAAGTTATATTGATTTCCTTCTGAAAGAGAAAAAACCTGAGAAAGAGCTTCCAAACCCTACACTGTAACACTCTTTTCTATCATATTCAAGAAGTTAATACAAATAAGATTTGCTATTATAGTGTCTGTGTCAGAAGTTGATAGACCTGGAAATTGCTCTTTCCTGATGAAAGGGAGAAATAGGGTCTTTTTTGTTTTTAATAATTCTGGAAAATGACCTCTATGTTATATATTTAAAAAGATTAAGAGCTATCAGTGCAGCAAAACCAAATATAGATATTGAAAGCCATTTCTAGTTTTAAAGCCACCCCAGTTAAAAATTACTTGAGTTTTATGTCCATACTTTTTTTAAGAGGCATGTTCTTGACACATTTTTGGGGACTGCATTGAATAACAATGTAGAAAGGGGAAAATTAGCAAGAAGTAATAAGGTTCCTAATGAAGTATGTAAGGCAAGTGACAGCTGTCTTTGCATTGAAGAGAATGTGAATTGTTCAATAATTTTTTTATTCAAGAAACAAATATGGAGTGAATAGGAATGACCACTATTAAAAATAGTTTAGCTGCACTTCTAAACACTTTTAATCTGTGAATGTCATGAAAAGATTATTTATTTAGTTCAAGTTATTCAGGAGGAAAGTAAGTCAGAAGGAACGTGAGATAGTTACTGGATTATGTAGAAGTGTAGTGGGTTAACCCTGGCTGGATTCCAGGCACATACCAAAGTCACTCTATCTCTCCCCTCTACAACCCAAAGAGGGAGAAAAAATATAATGAAAGCTTCATGGGTTGAGATAAGGACTAGCAGAGATCACTCACCAAACACCATCACAGGCAGAGCAGACTTCAATTAGTGATATTAATTGAATTTATTACTAACAAAATCAGAGCAGGATAATGAGAAATAAAACCTTAAAAAAACTTCCCCTCAGCTCTCCCTCACTGCCAGCTCTACCTCCTCCCCCCAGAAGTACACGGAGTCAGGGAATGAGCGCT
>VZTT01061152.1:24528-44198 GCA_013400855.1 Buphagus erythrorhynchus
AGCTGCCTGGTGTTGGCTCTGCTGGACATGGGGGCAGCTTCTGGCAGCTTCTTACAAAAGCCACCCCTGCATCTCCCCACTACCAAAACCCAGCCATAAAAACCCAAAACAAACTCAAGAGATACTTGATTTCCTTCTTTGATAAATAAGCATACAGAAACAGGGAAATATTCAATGAACACAGTCTTCAAAAGAAGATGAGAAGACCTGGTTCATTACTCTGTGAGACTGGAAAGCTAATGCACAGCTTTCTGGTATTCTGTCTTGTTTAGTCTTCCCTGTAACCAAGTGACTACAACTATTAACCTTAGTAATAAAAAGGAGAGCACTTAAAAACAAAAACAAACAAACAAACAAAAACAAACAAACAAACAAACAAAAAAAGAAAATACTTAGGTAAGTTCAAGTTGTCCCTGTGAGCTGGGATTGCAATAGATGAACTGCAGTATTTATTTGCTGCCTAAATTATACTACATTTCTCTAAATAGCATTTCCTGGCTCAGACTGACCCAGTGGAACTCACTCTGACATGCATGGAGAACTGAGTGGTGCAATCTCAAGCAGTTCCCAAATATTGCTTTTGAGAATTATGGGGGACAGGTGAAAAGAGAAATCTTGGAAGGAGGATGTTGCATATCCGTTTTTTTTAAAAGTGGGTGGAGTAGGAAGGCAGAAATGCCAGAATATTAACATTATCAGGCTAGCTCTAACACTCTAAATGCTGCAACAAAAAACTATTTTACTAGCCCCTAAAAATCCAGCAACAGCAGCATGAATTTCTCAAGGCCAACTGATGTAAAAGAATGCATTTTATGCTAAAACAGATCCAAAACCCTCAAAAGAAATAGAAGTGATATGCTGTATTTTTTTACCATAAAGACTATGAGAACCTACTATTTTGACTATTTTTTAAAAAATCATCTTGAGGAATGTCCTGTAGATGAGGGTTCCCAGGCTCAGTTTCCTAAGCTAGTACTGCCACTAATAGCAAAAAGTCCCTGGCTCTCTCCTGAGCAGCATTCAGGTAAATAGGAGGCATTTTTGCTGCCTAACAGTAAGGGTTTTGAAGTAGCTTGGATACTCTCCTAGAGGTTTTTTTCTAAATGACTGCTCTAGCTGAAATTGTTAGAAGCTATATACAATTGCCTTAAAACCTAATGCCAAGAGCTATCAGTGTTCACTGTCAAACTAGAAGAATGTCCTGTGGCTTCCTGCAAAAATCCATCCCATTTCTGGCATTTCTCAGTATTTCCATTAATGACTTATACAAGAGCTGGGAGTGCTCCTTATGAAATTTGTATACAATCTGAAGTTTGAATTTCAAGCTCTACAGGTGTAGAATTAAAAATCATCATATGGAGAAGCAGTCTGAAAGAAATAGGATTCACTTGAGCAAGGACAGGTGAAAAGGTAGGAATAGTCAGCTGCTCAAATAGAAGATGGAAAACACCTGGATGAAATTAAGTTTTGGAGAAAAGGTTCAGATCTGCAAATTGAAGGGTTTGCAGTGTCACACACCTGCACTGTTTCTACCTACCTCCTTCTGACATTTAGAAGCAGGTGGGTTTTATGCAAGTTGTGAAGCAATCCTCACCTTCCCTCCAGCTTTGTCATGGTCTCAGCAGCAATCCTGCCTCTCATCCAGAGTACGATAATTAGAGAAAGATGGAAGCACTGGAATACAAATCAGAGAGTTACAAGGATAATCAGAGCCCAAGGAAAAATGGCTTGTCAGGGGCAGTTGAAAGAAACACAGTTGTTTAGGCTAGAGAAGACTGAGAGAAAACAACAATCTCAGGATGCATAAAATGCTCTTGCAATTACTTTGAGAGCATTTCCCGGTGAGGTACACATCTTCCAGGACTCTATAATACTCTGTTTCTGGTAAGCAAAGCAAGTATTCACCTAATACAGGCCCAATTTTGGGTACTGAGTTGATCCATTCTCCTCATCCTAAATGCCTAAGCAGTGTTTCTCATTAGGGGTCACAATGAAAGGTGATGTACAATTGGTTACAAAATACAAGTGTATAAGCTCGGTAACAGGCTGGTGAAAAGCAAATTTTTCCAGTGGAATGCTGTATATGGAGAATATCTTTGCCTCAAAACATGATTCACAGACTGTAAGTGAAGAGGACACAGAGTCTGCAAACTCGTAAAGGTTGGTGATGTAGCAGTGTAGTCAGCTGATGGCAGAAGTTGTCTTCATAGGCCCCCAATCCATTCCAGCTATGTACATATTAAATCTTATCAAATGAAAACTGAGAAGGGGAAGAGAAGAATGAAATACATGGCAAAAATTCAGCTACCAGGTGAAGTGACAGACTGTGACCCATGAGCCTCCTCATGGCAGAGAAGCTCCAGGGCAAATGCTTTCCCTCAATTCCTATGTCTGTCCAGTTGCACAGCCCTCTCACCTCCATGAACTTTAACAGGCTTTTCAACTCCTCATTCAGGCAGAGACACCAACTTGTCAGTGATTTATTTAGCTGGGGTTCTGAAATCTACCCTGAGTGCTTGCAGTCATTTTCATGGTCCACCCATACCTGTTCTTGATATTTGCTTGATCTTACCTTCTCAGTATTTTCTCTTGATCCATTTTCTTCTCTGTCTCTTTCACGGGTACAAGCTTTCATATGAAGAGCCAACAACCACCAGCCAGGTATTCCTGCTGGTGTTTTGTGAGATGCTGGAGTAGAGACCATTGATATTGTCCAGAAAGGAGCTGAATTACTTAAAAGAGATTTGAAATAAATGAACAAAATCAGACTTCCTTAGCTGAAGAACTGGTGAATGTGTATATTTTAAGGACATGTTTTCTGTTGCTGGGGATGAAGGCAGTGAGGATGAAGGTGAGCCTGCCTGACAGCTGCATCTCTGTCTCTCTGCACGTCTGTGGAGAGGGAACATCTTAGGACAATTGCATAGTGAAGAGAGTCTTGTCTCCATCCTGAGCTGTCTGCACTCTGCTAAGATGTCTCCTGTCTTCATATTCAATTCATTTCATGTAATTGAGCAGCATTTGTGCTTCCTTTTGCCCAAGCATCAGACAGAATAGCTTTGCCTTCCGTCTTTTGTAAAGAAAGCACTTGTGGTTTTGTAGATGATGTAGGCTTCTGGGGGGGAGATTAAAATTTTCCAGCAAAACAAAGAAGAACCTCTGACTGAAGCATTTAAATTCCAAGTGTTGAGAGAGGGAACAAAGTGTAAGCAGAAAAGAAAGTGCTTTTGCATTCTGGGTGCATTTTTCTGAAAACACTTGGCATAACCCTGGGCTTGAATGGCAGCTGAGTAGCAGTGCTGCTTGCAGCAGTGTTCATTACCAGAGGCAAACGCTTTTGCCATAGCTCTTCTTTTAACTTTTGCAAAAAACATTGTCAGTCACTGTGAAGGCATTAGCAGAAGCATCAGAGAATGTGTAGAATGTAAATATTTGTGTTGTGGCTGTAAAACAGACAAACTAAAAAGGCCTAAATTCTCTGCAGTTCTTGGGGAGTGAACCTGAGAGCTGTGAAACCACTTGATGAGCTGCTCCCCCAAATGTCTGTGTGGAGGCAGCTTCTTTCTTCAGCAGAACAGTATTAATGATAAAGAAAGCTGATTATATTGCAGGCAATAAGGAGTATACTATCACAAAACTATACACACATACAAAGATCAGTACTTTCTCCTATTTCTTACATCACTTCCTAAAAAATCCACCTGCAGAAAGGCTCTAGTCTGGCAATCTTTCAGGCAGGAGTCTGTCCACACAGAGGCCTGCTACAAGAAAACACAAACAGAAATACTCTTGACAAACGACCTGAAAGAATCTGGCATCCATGCTGTGACCCAGCAAATCCATGCAAAAGTATCTGTCAGACTATTTGAGGGGAAAGGATTAGAATATCTGATAAACACATGGTAGGAGGACAGTTTCCTCAAAGGCTAGTTAGCAATTTTTAATAGGACCTCTTCCCCTCTACATGAAGGTAGGGCTTGATGATCTAGGAAGTCTTTTCCAACCTTAATGAGTCTATGATTCTATGAATATGCATTCAATAATTTGCATTTTTAGCAGGAACACACTGGTTTGATTCAGCCTTGCAAGGAAAATGCCCCTGCCCTTCCACCACCTTGCCTGCAGTGCCCATGGCAGAGCCCAGGAGATGCATTTCACAGGACTGACAGGCTCCCCACCATGCAGCCAGATGTCTAACAATCCTGGAAGTCTGGTCTTGACTGGTATTTGCAGAAATTCCAGTCAAACATCAGTTTGCCTTGCGAGTATTTTGGGCTCAGAATCACTGGGGCACCCTCTTCATATTGAAGTCAAATTCAGGGGTTATACTTGAGATTTTAATCCAGACCCATATATCTTCCAAAAAGAATATTCCAGTGCAGACAAAGACTGTCTTCGTGGCAAGAGGAGTCACGTTGGGGATCCTATGGGTTCAGACCTGTCCAACTTCTCAGGGCTGTTACCTATCAATAGGCAACTGAGATCAAGTGCATACAAGAGCTGTTTGACTCAGGAGGCAGTAGAATCTCCCCCACAGAAGATTTTTTTAAGAATAGGGTAGACTCACATTTGTCAGAAGTATTATAGAAAGAGCTGGGCTTGCTGCAAGGCAGGGCAGAGACTACCTGACCTCTACAAGCTCCTCTGAGCCATGCTGTCTTTTTACCAGGTCACTGGACAGAGCACTGCCTAGTTCCATCTCAGATTTCTGGATGCTGGTTACATCCTCTGCATTTGAAGCTCTTGACATCCAGGCAGATTTTAAGCACATTCTTTCCAAAGCAAACTGCAGAAAAGGGTAGACAGATTAAATGAGCAGTTTGCAGAGGAAAAGCTGTGTGAAACTCTTCAGGAAATCCTTGCATTAGCAGTGGAATAAACCTGTTCTACTTGCCAGGTGCTGACAAATGGGAAAAATGTGAGCAATTTAAATAGAAAGGTAGAGATGAGGAGAGAGGCCACGGGGTCAGCTGCCTCAAAAATGCACTAATGTGAAATGCTTAGAGCAGGTCTGAAGAGGCTGAAGTACTTGAGCCTTTAGCCCTAAATATTCGTGTCTGAGAAGCAGTTCAAAGAGATCTCGTTTAAATGATGCAAAACTAAAACATGCATGCCTCCTGAAGATGCAGCCTGCAGTGTGCTCATAGAGCTGATAAATGAGGAAAATGCCAAAGATGCTGCCTACAAGGCCAAAATGGCTTCCCAAGAACAGCTCCCCAGCATCACTCCAGTCCTTTCTGGGGTCTCTCAGAAGCAGAGTTGAGAGTGGGACATTTGCTGGATAAAGCAATTTAGCCACCCACTGTCTGCCACCTTTCCTATCTGTCATCTCTTCTTCATACTAACAAGAAGTGGGCAGAAGTAAGAGACCTCATCCCAAGCCAGGTGGGCATGGATTTATGTGATGGGAGGATGCACATGTTCATGTGTGCCAGTGAAATGCTTGCAGTTTGGTCAAACAAGAGGCTCAGGGAACTCAGTGGAGAAGTAGGAACCTCTCCAGTAAAGGACTTGAATAATTAGTTGAAATTGGACCATTCACTTTATTGTAACAAATTTCCTCATTTGTTGTTAGGAGTAGCTTTTTCTTTACTGTTATATATAGAAAGTCATACTTCCTCCCTCAGCTAATTTTTAATAGCATACCAATTTTTCACCCTTAGGGCCCAGTTCTGATTACCTGCACACTGATGGAACACATTTGTGTAACAACACTGGCTCTAGCAGCAATTGCTCTCTATTCATGGTGGTATAAGCAAGATAGGAATCTGGCTCTCAAAGCTCTATTTAAACTTGACCTGGATGATTCATGCCTTTGAGATCTCAAAATGAGATTACTGCAAAGTGCTTTATAGTGGGCTGCCAAAAGGGCTAATCCATTCCCTGAAGCTAATGCACAGTGTAGCACCTTGATTGTTATCAGAGGTGGGCAGAGAGAGATCTGCCTACTCACTACTTGTCTGTCAGCATTTTCTGCTTTTTAGTGCCTAGAAAAGGTCTACAGTTTTGCTTTTAGCTTTTAAAGCTATTAACAGGCTGGAAATTGATGTTGCCAAGGACATCTGTAAATGTGCCTTGGGGATGTATAAATACTTTATAGTATTGAATTGTTCCCCTTTTTGTTAGCCACAGGAATCCTATCAGACTGACAAGGGTAATTCCCAGTGATGCCTCTCAAACCAAACATGAAAACAAGATGGTGACTCTGCCATGCCTTGGCCCTGGATCCTCAGTGTGAGATCAGATACCTTCAATGAGTCTTTCATTATCAGATTTAAATTAATTTGAATTCGAACTCTAATTTAAATTAATTTGAACTTTCTTCTTTTGCTACAAAAATTAAAACCATTTCTATCATAGTAAAGTTTTTCTCATATGTAATATCTATTTTCTGATATGTGAGGATCACAACAAAGCTCACACGTCTTTGCTTTGTACCTACAGGCTTTGCAGTGTAGGTACACAGGAGCAGCAAGTGCAGCAGAGATGTATTTCTGCCTGCCATATGATTTGCTCAGAAATCCTTTCCTGTGAGTCCTGGTGTGCAGCATTCAGCCTTTGTGCAATGGCATAGGGCTTGATGTAGCTGTAAAAGCACTGGGAAATATAGAGGAAAAAAAGATAAGTGTGTGCTGCAATACAGAAGATCAGAAAAAAGTGCTGAAGGTAGGCAGAGATTTGCAGACTATTGCAGTGCACTGAATTTCCTCCCCAGTGCACATGATGGCTCTCTGGGAAGCTTAAATTAGTATGCATTTTATCAGCCCATATTCTTTAATAGTGTCTCTTTTAATAGGGACAGCGGGATCCAAGGTAATCCCACCAATCCACACTGACAGCTGTGGCTATGGCATTTACTCAACTGACTCTTCCCTGCACTTGCAGGCCTCATGCCTTTGGAATTACACACCTAGTTTTAGGCTTCCAAATTTGAAATGTTTGACAGCAGAAGATTGGTGAGATTTGCTATCATTAGAAGGATCTAGGAAGAGTCACAAGTGACAACTCTTTGATATATCTTCACTTCTACCTCACTGAAGGGAGGCAATAAACTGACACCCCTTAAAAGGTGGCTCTGATCCTCACACTGACCATCAGTTTGCTCATAAAGGTTGACAATTTCAAGAGTTAATGGTTACATTAGCCCTTGGTAGAAAATATTAGCAGTGAACTGTAATATTCCCATGATTTACCTCCATTTCATAATTGCCTGAATTTAGGGAAGACCATGCTGTCATAAAATAATAATGCCAAGCATGCAAACTTACCTTTCTTCCACATCCATTACTATGCTTCCTACTTCGGTGCTCAATTTGTTGCATTTTGTTGGCAAAGTACAAATCCTAAATTATTTTGGTCATAATCTCCACTTCCAACTATTTTTTAATCACAGAATACCTTGTTGCTGTTATGAAAGAAGGATATTATAGCACAGACTTTGGAAGCCAGTAAATAAAGGCACACAATTTTCTTCCTTAGAAACCTTCCACGTGTATGTTTTGTTCAAAAAGTAATCAAAAGGATTGTATTTGTTTATTTGTTTATGGAATCATATAACAATCTTAAAAGAAACAGTTTGTTACTGCTGCCTATTTGGCATTGATCAGGGCAGTCTGTGTCCAACTCTGGGCTCCCAGTGCATGAGGAAGCTCCACAAACCTGAGCAGCCTCTGCTGCAGGCAGCCTGGAGTACAAGGGGTGAGACAAGGCTGAGACAGCTCCCCCTCCTCAGCATGGCCAGGAGCAGCCCTGGTTGCTGGGCTCAACTGTCTAAAAAGCAGGGAAGGAGAAGACAGAGCCAGGCTCCTCCCAAGATGCAGAACAGGAGGCAACAGCGACAAGGTGCAAAAAAAAAAAAAAAAAAAAAAAAAAAAAAAAAAAAAAAAAAAAAAAAAAAAAAAAACAAAAAAAAAAAAACAACAACAAAAACAAACACNATAAAGTGTGAAAACAAGCACTGAGACTGTGGAATACCCAAATAGTATGTTTCCAAGTACTGAGACATGGAAATACTCAAAACTCAGCTGTATGAAACCATTAGCTCACTGATCTCTAAAGCCAACCTACTGCACTGAGCTGGATGTTGGAGTAGACAACTACACGGATCCCTTCTGACCTAAATTATTGTGTGATTTGTGTGATTCTGTGTATCTGACCTCTTTGCTTTAAGTGCTCTTTGAGATCACTATTTGGGGAAAAAAAGCAAGGAGAAACATAGGTCTTTTTTGTAGAAAGCAATCACTGTTAATTAAGCCAACACCCTTCATGTAAGGAGCATGAAGGAGAACCCAAACAACAGATTTTTAAAAGCAAACCTAGAAGCCTCGTGATTTCATCAAGACCAAGCAAAAATGTAAAAAAAAAAGCAAAAAAAAAGAGAAAAAAAGAAAACTTGATCATAATTTTGATATCATAATTTTGCATTGTCAAATCCTCAGATGAGCTTTAAGACTAAGGAGGGGTCGTGTCTGAAAAGTAAGGGTTGAGACAAAGAGCTATCAGCTCTGAATATGTATAAGGGATTGCTGGAGGCCTGAGATTATCTCCAAAGTGTTATTTCTAAGTGTTTTCAAGACTTTTTGGCCATATCACTTTTTTAACCTACTCTTCCCTTCTCTCCCACCTCTTATTGTGCATTTATCTGTGGAAGCTGTTTCACAGAGCTGTGCCGGTGTCAATGTCTGCAAAGCAGAGAATGCACAGCTCCCCAGGGAATGAATCACCTGCAGTAAGCTTTGACTGGAATAGCAGAGAGTTCAGGAGTCCCAGAAATATCCAAGGTCTTCCTAAAAAATGAGAGACAAAGAAAAAGACAACCTAGAAAAAATACAGTCAAAATATAGGGTTGTGTAAAGTTCCACAGCATCTCAGACTGATGTTTTTGTTTTCTACAGATGCTTCCTTTGACATTCCTCCAAAAGAGTTTTTTCACTACATAATAACTATTTCTAAGGCCTGGATGGCATTCAGAAGTTTTAAAATAACCATCTCTTACACAATGGTTTGCAGTTTCTCTCTCTTCGTGTTTTTAATTTTGTCCAATGGAGTCTCAAACTCTCACAAAACAGAGTGACCTGAGAGACCCTTGCATAAGCCTGTCACATGGATGGCTTTTTTCTCTGTTAACTTTCACATAAGTTACCATGAAAGGAGTTAATAAATACCTGAATATGCAAAAAACCTTGGCTTGAAACAAAGACAGAACCAAACTTTACCTAGGCTAATAGATACCACTTCTCAGTTTTTCCCCA
This sequence comes from Buphagus erythrorhynchus, assembly GCA_013400855.1. Classification (NCBI taxonomy): domain Eukaryota; kingdom Metazoa; phylum Chordata; class Aves; order Passeriformes; family Sturnidae; genus Buphagus; species Buphagus erythrorhynchus. The sequence goes on from VZTT01061152.1 coordinate 33,780, forward strand.
AATTTATCTAACAAGGATTTTAAAAGCAAATGACTGTTCAAAGACAACTTCCACAATTTTTTCATGTCCTCTATTGATGAAGAACACAGCAATGGCCTCAGCTCAGCTCAGCTCTGCTCTGCCCTTCAACAGCTGTACACAATACACAAGATTTTTCAGAGAATGCCATGTGTGCCAGGTAATGAGAAAATAGCACTGCTGTAGTTTGTGATGACCTTAAACCACTTGGACTTTCTTCTGTTCTTTCTCAACAACTCTTGAAAGGATTTCTTGAGGTTTCTAGATGACTTTTTGCATCCCAGGCACACTTCTTACATGTCCTCCCACTCTGAAGCTATTTATTGTACCAGGCTCTGTGCTTTTCCTCCTGAAATTCCTCCACTTTCTGAAGATGGATTTTCCTATTAAAAAGACTCTTTCATGCCAAGAAAAGATTAGAGATTTACCATGCATCAGCTGGCCTATGATAGCTTTACATGTGCATGTTTTCAGTTTGTTTTAAACAGAGTACAGTCTCAACAGAGCTCATTGCCTGTTCATATAACCCTTCTCTAGACATGGGTTAAGTACATGCATGCAATTACTGATAACTCTTATCATCTGCCAGTCCTCAGAGAAAATATTGCTTACCTGCACATTGATTTATAACTAATGATTTGGACCAGGTTTTGCACTTGCCTTGCACTGGGGAGAAAGCTTTTACACTGAAATCCTTGCAGCTCTTAAATGAGCAACTGCCTGCCAGCTTGAGCAAGGGGCTCCTCACAGAGGCTCCTAAAGCCATCATAATCCATCCTTCAGGAGCAATTTGGTAACAAACAGGGGTTTTGAAGATCTGACTTGTATTGAAATTCAATGTGGTTCCATCTGCTAGCCAAATTTTTACAGTTATGCAAACACATTGGTGTCTAAAGAGCATTCATTGCTTGCCTGTCGCTGTCCTTGCACTTTAATGTCCTAGAGATGACTTAGGGGCACCTGTGATTTTTCCTTGGTTTGGGAAAGATTTAGAGAAGATTTAGCAGACTTTAGTCTGTAGACTTAAAACCCCTTACAAAACCCCAGGTTTTGTGTGCCTTGTGTTTAATCCAACATCCTTGCAGAGTAGATATTTACATCAATAGAGGTGAAGGTACCTTTTGTTTAATGACCACTGAAAGAGGTTTAGGCTATATTTGCCTTTTATGTCTGGGGGTCTATATCTTCAGGATAGCTGGGAAGAGGTACCTGAAGCTGTGCTGAAATGTTTTTGAACTTTTCAACCTGCTGGTTCTCCAATCCCACATCTCTAGGAGGAGCATGAGATAAATGCAAACAGACAGAATGCAACTTCAGAGCCCAGATTGCCTTCTGCCTGTGAAGAAGCTACAATTATGTCTCTCTGATTAAAAGAAAGTCTGAAGCAGCCAAGCACTGATCAAGTTTGAGCAGCCTAATGACTTTGCTAGCACATGATGTTTGATAGCAATCTCCAACAGATGATACAGATCCCTCTTTTTGGAAGGGAGTGATAAACCCCCCTGTTCCAGCTGATTAACTTGTACATCCAGGCCATGATCCAACTGTTTCTCAGCCACCTGTGCAAGTGAAATGAGGCTCTGCTCCTGCAGTAATTTAGCTCCTAATATTTTCAGGCTGATAAAAAACAGACCACCTCAACTAATGGCAATTTTTACATAATTCTTTTTATTTTCAAACCAGCCTTCCCACCTTATATTGCATATAAGCCATGGCTGTGTTTACTAGCACAATGAACAACTGCATCTCCTCCAGTGTTAAGATCTAATGAGACATAAGCAAAATCATGCCCTTATATTCCTACAGATGAAACTTGCATCTATATTTTAACTGGGAAACAACTGTGTCTTCATCTAGCGAACAAGTAAGTTCTAATAAATCTTAACTTCCTGTAAACTCTGGGTAATTTGAGTTCTGTGATAAATGTTTGCATTTATCATAGGATAGAAGTGGTTGGGATTCACACCTGTGCAAATAGCTACCAACACATGGACAAGACTTCTCACCTTTCCAAACACCAGTAACAATTCCTGTTTACATTTGCATGGTTTTCTGAGCAAAAGGCCATGAAAAAGTAATCCCACAGTGACTGTGAACTGACTCATTCAATCCCTGCATGGTTCAAACATACACAGCCAATGTATACAACAGTCCCCTTACTGGTTTTGCTTCCTAAGCTTCTATGTTCTGGAAATGTATTCACTTTCTATCATACGAAAAAAAACCTGGAAAAAAATCAGACATATGAAGTGCTAGCTTCATCCTTCATTTCTGTATCCTTTTATATAGGGATAAAATGAAAGCAGTTCCATGCTGACAACCCAAAGGCTATGGGGCAGTAAAGGTAATTAAATGGCAATCAAGCCTTCAAGTCACAAAGCAGATATGTCAAAGGCCTTGAGCTGCTTCTAAGGAGAAAACATTCAGTATCCTTCTATTTATACAATTTGAAACATCACAAGCATTTTCTCTGAGGAATTTACACAAACAAAACCTTAGCAATTAACCAAATATTCAAACAAACAAGGTAATTTCAAAAATCAGACAAAAACCTAACTATTTATTAATTACACTGTTGAACCTCAAGCTCTGACAGCACATTTTATGTCCCTAAAGCAAATTCTGAAGTTAGTTAATCAATACTGAAGCAAACTACTAATTTGTTCCATAAATAGGAGTGCATTCACATGCTTTTCCTTACAAAGAGTGTAAGGAAAAAGTGACATTCCCAGAAAATGAGTGAGTTCAAATACTACTTCTCCTGGCAAGAAAAAGTTTGAAATTCTGCCAGCTGTTTGCAGAAGATAACCTAGCATGACTTGATTTCTAGAGGTAGTAACAGACTGATTTCTTTCCCTGCAACAGATTTATCCACAGTTTTTTTTGCCAATTTTTCTACTGAAGTAACTGGGTGGGGACAGGGGGAGGGGAAAGCCAAGAACAACAAAAAAAAAAGCCAGAAACATACTCATTTTGTGGAAAAGAGAAGAAGTTTGAAAGAAATATGATTAAAGAGAAAGTGAAAATTTTAGATACAGATAAAATTAAGACTTTATTATCTCTGGGGATTTTTTTTCAATAAGAGATAAGTGTTGAAAGTTTCATTCTGGACCTGAGTTTGCTGCCTAATAGCTTAAACATTTACATTTGGACAAAATAAATGCAAAATGCCACAATTAAAATTTGATGTTATTTGAAAGCCTCACAGATGGAAGTAATTCCACAAAATATAAAGTGATTTGGAAACAAAAGGTGCTGGTTTACATCCCCAAGTGAGCATTCAGGCAGACTCACCCAAACAATGATGCTCTGTTTAACCAAACTACCTGATGGGGAGAGATGCCCTTTCCACCTGAGAAAACCCACTTCCACCAAGTATTTTAATCAGTTTTTAAAAGAGCAAAATCCACAAAGCAAGACTTTCTCTGTCAGAAAGAGCCTGCCCCTGTTCTGGGAAGGCAACCCAGGAAGGAGGGCCAGAGGAAGGAATTCACTTTTGGATCCTGCCACAAAGTGGAGAGCTTGGAAATACTTTCAGGTTTGGTCACCCACAGCAGAAGGAAGCCACCATTTGCTGCCAGCACCTGAGTGCATGCACAGAGTGAAGCTTTTTGTGGCAGCTGGTGAATGCAGCCCCTCCTGAGTGCCTGTTTGAGACCCTGCTGAGCTCTCTGCAGAGTAAAGCACTGCGGTTCATGTCGGCATGTCTGCACTCTGCACTTGCCTGGCAATTTTCCAGCCCACTTCCCACCCAGCCTGGAAATCTGCCCGGAGTGTAGGATGCTAGCAAGCATCATTTGGTTTGTACTGTTTGGCTTTGTTGTCGACAGTTGGGTTTAAACTCTGCTGTACATCTGGCACGGTTTTGCAGGCTGATGCTGCTACTCACATTTTCTCAGTATCCAGCATGTTAAAGCTGGGAAGGGAAAGAGAGAATTCTCCTAGACTGTCCATGTTGGAGAATTTTTTGTTCTTCTCAAGATGGACATACTGACAGAAATAATTGTTTATCTTTTTTCACTGTGGTATTTGCCCTCCCAGAACAGCTGAGCATCAGGAGGCAAAAACCAACAGAAACCTCCACAGACACATCCTCTGGCCCTTTTGTGGGTCCTCCTTTCCTTCACATGTACATTTCCCCCTTTTTTCACGTATCCCCAGCCTTTCTCATTCTTCAGTCACAAGGTGTACCTGGAGGAAAGGTACAGGAGAGCTGCCCACCATCCCTTGCCACCTGCAGGCAGCTTGCAGGTCCCAGCACCGAGCTACAGCCTCCATCCCATCACTGCAGACACCTGCCAGGAGCAGGTGGAGATTATTGTGGTCTGGTACCAAGACATGGGCAAAAAAGGTAAAAAGTGACCAACACAAATGCTAACTGAGAGCAGTAAAGCGTTTTGTTTTGGGTTTTTTCTCATCAACTGCACAAGACCCATGTCTGCATTGACTGGATCTTCAAGGAAACATCATTTACCTATGACCATTTACCATTTTACCCATGACTTTGTACCTGAGAGAGGTAGAAAAAACATGAAGAACCCACCAAACCCTCTTGCAGCCCTCCAAGCTGTCTCACTTCTAGGAGAGAAGGAGCTGATGATTCTCCTGGCAAGCTCAATCTTTTCATACCCATCTTGGGCATTTTGCCTCAGCCATGCTCAAAAACTCTTCTGCTAGTGGCAGGAGTTTTGGGGAAGATCCAACAAAATTGTTTTCACTCCAGGACATCCAAACTATACCTCTGTTGTGCTTCTTCTGTCCTCCTGAATCAAGGAGAGGTTGCTATCCTGCTGGTCTACTCTAGCAGATACCCAAGGGCAACCAAATTCCATGTCCTGGCTGGATCACCTTACATCCATCTCCTCATGGCTGCCTTTCTGCTGCAGACAGAGACAGTTTTCCTCCACTTCTTCCTTCTGACATTTTATCAACAACTTTCCCATCCTTCAGTGCCTTATAACACCGCTTCTGGGAAAAAATAAAAAATTGCTTTGTTCAACTGAAGCAATATTTCTGTAAACTATTTATAAATCTGTCTTTAAGTGGCTGTAAATAGCCAGTGTCACAAACACAGCTGAGCCACATCCCAGGCTGAAAACAAAGGCTTTTCTCTAACCAAGGACCTCCAGGCAATGCTTTCAGTTTTCTAAGTGCCTTTATTTATGATAGACATATAACCAACTCACAGACCTCAAATATTTTTGCCCTGTTGGTATGCTAAACCATGTCTGCTTTGCAGGACACCTCAAATTTCAGTGCAATGTGGAAGGATGAGTGAGTAAAATTCATTAACACAAATAAATTAATTAGCCCAAGTAAATGTCTTTTTTTCATTTGAATTGAAGTGGAGAACAAATAGAAGTCTAACAAAACTTCTTTGGGAAAGGCAAAGTGCATTCAATTATTCTTTACGGAAATCAGGTGTAACACAAGTCACACAGCTTTGAAGATTCTTATTTTTTGTGAAAAACAAAAATTGTCATGAGGAAACCACTGTGACTGCTCAGCAAAGCAGTAACTTACCTCTCCCATACAAACATTCATTTTGGCTTTTACTGATGAAAAAGACCAACTTCAGCTCTGAGGTATTTCACCAACAAACACTGGACATAGTCCAGGCCAACATGATTTTAATTGTCACAGATCCAGATGGCAGAGGGGCATGAAACAAGTCCCAGGCAGTGAAAAGACACTTCCCAAACTGAGGGTGAGTCTCATAATAAAGCCATATGTCATATAGCAAAAACACACAGAGCACACCCATAGGGAATCAAGTAGAGCATGAAGATTTAGTCTTTTTTTTTTTACCCCACAAAAGGCACAAGGCGCCCCTGCCAGATGCCTTAGGGGGAAATCAGCTGAGAGAAGGCATCCTGCCACAGCCTGAAGTATCATGGCTATCCCTGAGGTTCCCATGGCCAGCATTAGGTGACAGCTTCTCCTTTCCCACCACAGATGTACAGACTGCATTTTTATCCCTGCAGGATTTATTGGGAGCTTCCTACCTTGCAGCTCACGTCTGTCTTCCAAATGCACATTACACTGTGACCTCGCAGCTGTGCTCAATTCTGTGATGCTGTTCTCTGTCAGCACAGGAATTTAACAGGATAAAATTTAATGTGGATAGGCAGAGATATGCAATGCTTGATAGATGAAAAGGGTGCTGAGAGCAGCAGCACCCAGTGGTGCAGAAGAGGAGAAATTTGTTTTCCACGGAATGTCCCACAGGGACCATGAAGAAAAAGCCACCACATTTTGAGAATTTCCAAACTCTACAGCAGGCCCACCCACAAAGCAAGCCCTTCTTTTTATTCAACAATACTGGGGTTATTTTATCAAGACATGGTTAAGTAGTTAATAGTAGCAGATAAGGAGTGAGAAAGACTTAACTGTGCTACTCCACAACCCTGCAGCAGGTTCTGCCCACATCTCTAGCAAACCCTGAAAGTTTAGAGGCAATTCCCCACAAGAAGATAGCTGCCCCTTTTTCACAGCCCCACATGGACATTTTATTCTTTAATATTTTTGAAAATACCACAGCCTCCATTAGAAGGCTTAGCCAGGAAGCCTTGATTCAGCTGTCCTCCTTTCTGCATTTGGTATCAGGGAGAGCCATTCTGAGACACAAGGAAGGGTACATTTGTATTTATCTGAGAGAAAACTGATAGAACAGATCTTTATTAATCAAAGTCAATGAAACTGCACAGTTGAGAATGTGATCCCATGTTTACAAACATACATTTTGCAGCCAGACTGTTTTGGTGCAGTTTCTCCTCCAGAAAGGGTATTCCCATACATCTTCATTTATCCTCCTAATGAACTTAACAAGGTATTTAGTGGCATAATTTATAGAAAGAAAAATTAATGGCACTGCATTCTCAGCTTATGTGAAAAGGAGCTGTCGTACTTCAGCAAAACAAATAGAATTCTTCCACCCACATATAGTAGAGTCCTAAACTAGCTAAATAGGCTGCTTATCTCAGATATAAAATTCAGGGTTCATCTTTCAAAATGAGAGGTTTGAGAAGGGAAGAATATTATGGTCTATCAGCTATATATATATAAAAGTGTGTGAATTAATATTTGGATGTCTCACAGAGAAACTGAGGAGACTCTTGTGTTGTTTACAGAATACAGAGAGTAACCAGAGGTGGTTATAATTTGTACTTCCCTAACAGGACCTTGTTCAAGTTCTTTGTAAGAGATAAGACTTTTCTAAGGTCACACAGTTCTAATTTACATTATCAGTCCTAATCCTGCAAACTGCACTGTTTTGAATTTAAATATTAGACTTTTTTAAGATGGCAAATGCCTGATCATCTTTCTTCTGCTATGAGAACCAGAAGAAGCATGGTGAGAGTAAATTAAACCCAGAGGAATACATCCCCATTACTGTGTATTTAGCCAGTGTCAGGTAGAACAAAGACCACGTTCAAAAGCATGCAGAGAGCTTACATTAGTAATGAAGTGAGAGTTTAATAATTATAAAAGGAAAAATTCCTAAGGGAGTTGGGAAGAAACTAAACTCTAAGCAATCCACAAATAGTCTTTTTGTCTTTTATTTCCTGGGTCCTCTCTGTGGTGCCTGGTACTGTGGCTTGACAGAAATAAGTTACTATAGGCTATAGATTCCAGAATTTAATGTGCTGCTGAAATTCTTGTACTATTTGAGAGCAACAGAGTGAGCCTTTAAAACTGCCTAAGGTCTGAACAATTCTTAATATCTTTTGCTGCTCCTCAGAGCTTTCATCACTTCTTCAGCAACTCAACTGCACTGCTGTTGCAGGGATTAGCCCAAAACTCCTGACTGCTGTGAGCATGCCTTGTTTGTTCAGGTTTGAGCACCAGGTTTGCATCTTTCCTTGGAAGCTGACAGGAAAACTGGTCACAAACATAGAGGCAAATCCAAGGGTAGTCTTAGAAACATGAATCAGGGAAGGAAGCTGCAAAGCTGCTCTTCAATCACCTGGCACAAATTATTGTCATTTGATCTGATCTGCCCAACACCTTAATGATCTGCAATCAAACAGTAGCAACAGCTAAATGTAATGATTTCACAACATTCTCCAGATATATGAAACACAGGCAGGTGTTATTTAAATGCATTAATTCAGCCACCTTGAGTGTTAAATTGACCAGAAACAGTATGAAGTGACATAAGGGAAATAACAAAAAATAAAATTTCTTACTGATGTGAAAACACATCATAGATAAGAAGGAAATAACTGCTTAGACTAGACATTATCCAAGAGGCTATGATAAATAAATATGTTTAAAGCTGTTAAAACTTTAACAGTCAGACTAATATGGGACTTCAGGATACAATGAAGTTTTATGTGGCATCCTCAGAAGAGAACTGCTCTTCTACATTTGGTTCATGAATTACCACACAGAGCAAACTGAAGTATCAGAGCTCAAGTAATAGCTTCAGTAACACTATAGATATTAAAAAATCTGTGCTGTATTCAGACAGTTAAATAGGTTTAGAACCAGACAGTACCACCACTGGCATGAAATACCCATGGACAGGGACTTGCATCCACCTTTATAGGCTGTGAGATAGCAGTATCAGGGTATCAGGGCATGCAAAATAAAAGCTCTCAAAGACAAAAGTGCAGACACACAAATGTCCACAAGTGGAGGACAAGAACAAAAGACAACACACTACAGCAAAACAAATATCGTCCTAAGAGATACCCTGGGGGAAGATCCATTAAGATGCAAAAATACTCAAGAATAATGTTTAAGTGCCAATTAGTGAGATACCCACTCCTGAAGCAGCATGCATCTACTTCTAGGTACCTCATGCAAAATCATCATAGACTTATGCCCACTGGGAGCAGGTGCTTCAATTAGAGGTTACATTTATAATGTAATTAAATACCTAATTTATTAAAAGGAATGCAAATCACCTCGGTCTTTAAGTGGCAGCAATGACATTTAGAGCATGCTATGCAACACCTTTGTTTTAGGAATTAAGCAATGTATGCCCTCGATGATAACAGTTCCAAAATGGCCTGTTGCTCACTGGTCTCTTGAGAACCCCAGTGAGCATAAAAAGTGAGGAATGGGATCGTAACATTTATGAGAGACAACTGGGACAGTCACAATAAACTGTATTTCAAGGAGGTTTTGGAGGCTTTTTAATTTTTCCTTTTTATATCAAGTACTCAAAACAATCATTTAATGTTTTTTAAAATATTTTTTATACAAAGGCTAATAATAGGGTTTTTTTCAGTATTTCCATGGTTTGCAACCATAGTGGTTTGCCTTAACTCTGAGAGTAGAGTCACCTCTTCAAGCTGTTGGTCCTTTTGTGCCTTTTCATCAGTAACTCTCTGTTGTGCAATTGAGCATCTGGTTGATGGCCACCATTCCCATTGCAAGACCAATTCAGATGATTTGTTGTAACAGTAAGTCCCATAATGTAAAGGGGAAAAATTAGAAACAAGCAGCCCTGCAGAATTGCTAAAATACATAATCATTTGTACTGGTGTTTCACTCATATTCCATATGATCCCTTGTTAACAAGACTGCTGCTTCGCCACGGGAAGTTATTTATGCATTGGATAGACATGCTGGGAAAAAACAGGCCAAGCAACATCAAAATATCCAATACTAAAATACAACTTACATAAAACAAAAGGATGCCATGGATCTTCTCAGAGCATTATTTAAAAAATATTGCTCCATTACTAAGGCTCTTTTTTAGGTGACAAGTTGGGACAATCTCTCACTGGGAAAATTCTGAAACAAAAAGAAAAACAAGGATCAAGCACTGCAACAGCACCTCTCTCCCCCCAGCCCAGGAGCAAAACATAGCAGTCCCTCCATGCAGTGACACTCCTTCAATCCAGAGCTCCCAGAGACCCTGGTGAAGCAGTTCTCACCTTGGATTTTCACCTTTTTTCTTTTTGTCTGGGAGTGAATCCTTCCAGGGTTGACTCCAATGAAGTCAGCTGGACTCTGATTTTGTACAGGCAAGTATCTCCCAACTTGCTGCAACGGTAAAGCCAAGTTCTGCAGCTTGCAAAACACAATAAGGACATGTTTCTTAATGCTTTCTGGTTTAATTTTCAGCTTGTTTACNCTGCTATTAGATGATTTAATAAGAACGCAAATAACCCTCACCAAAACAAAAGTAGATGGAAAGGTGTCCTGGTTAAAAGGTTTTCCTCTTTGAACTCAGGTAATCACATCTACTCAAATTCTCACCTCCTGATAAAACATAAATAGTCTATCGAGACAATGAGAAGAAATAATTTACAGCTGTCTTTTTCAAATGCTTTATTAACTGTATGCAAAGTCTATTGAAATAGCATGCTTTCCTCCAAATGTGTAAGGGCACATACTGGAGCTTTCTTATGCACTGGACGCCAGATCGGAAAGCACACGTCTGAA
>VZTT01061152.1:44252-74292 GCA_013400855.1 Buphagus erythrorhynchus
CTGACACCAATCTGTACATTGAATTTGGACTAAGTAAATTTTAATTCCTATTCATTTCACATGCATTTTTCTCTGCCTCTTACCTCAGCCCAGGAAAAGCCCTAGAAGACATTTAATCCAAAATGATGATGATGAATAGCAGTTTGCTTTGGAAAACAAGCAAACAGAGAGTGCTGTCAGACCTCTGGCTGGCGCCACATTATTCCCATAGAGCAGTGCCCATGAACATTTCTAAAATCTTTTTACCTTACTTGGGATGTTGCTACCACAATATACAATTTTACTTCTCTGAGAATTGCCTAATTTCTACGTGTAAGGTTCTCTTTTTTCCCCATCCATAAAACACTTAGAGATTCTTATACCATCTGTGCAAAAAAAAATCCTAGGCAGGTCACCTGTTGGCTTCCAGATGGAACATAAATATTTTGCTTGGGTTATTGCAGTTTAAAACAAAAACCCCTGTGGCATACTACCACGAGAACACTGAAATATTCCTCTTTATTTTCTGGCCTGGCATCAACCTTGGAAAACAACTCCTCTTCTGTTCTGATAAAACCCAAGAAAGTTGTTCCAAATTATTATATGTTCTCATACCTTGCACAGACAGGGCTTTTAATTTGTCCAGATATAATTGAGTTTGTATTGAATAAACAAAAGAAATATGTGAGGAATTTATGAACAAGAAGGAAACAAAGAATAGATAGTTCTTAGGGAGAATGATTTCTCACTGCAAACCTCAGATTTCTGTCAAAGATATTAAAAAAAAATATGTTTTCAGGATATTTTTCAGGTCTATGCAAATCACACATACCAACCTAAACAACTACTTACGTAAATATCATCTGCTAAAATTTCAGACAGTCATTATGGGGGTTTTACCTGTATCCACAAATATGAAGACATCATCTGCTCTAACAAGATAAAACCAGGTTGTCCCCATGGCATAACCAGGTCTGAAAATGGACTGATAGCAATACAAGACACTGCATACTATGACCCTGGGAATTTCCAAAGTAATGAATTTTTCCATAAGTAAGAGGAAAAGTCAACACATGTGAGAGCTACTGGTACTGTCTGTGTATTTGCACATTCTTCAGCAGCATTTACCAGTTACAGTTAAAGAGACAGTAACTTCTGCAGCAAAAGAGCAGTTAGATAGCAAATAAGAGCACTAAATGCCACTCCTAAAAAAAAAATCTAAAAGAAACAATACAAGGCTTGGCACAAATTTGTTTAATTCTTTGCTGCCATGTACCTCACTCCAATTAGAAACATACCACACTAAGGGGAACAATATCATTGGGTTAGCCAATACTCTGGGGCAAGGGGTGGATGCTTTGCCTCCCAGGAAACTGCAGCCACCAGCCTCTGCCTTGTCTTGTCTTTCAGTCAGGAGAACAGACTCCCCTTCCTGCTATGGGGTCTTATAAGGTTACATTGCCTCCATGATTAATAACTCTGTGACTGCTTTAGCTCCTAGAAGTACAAATTACACCTTTACCATAACATCCCTAATGAAAATGAAAATTATCTGTCTGAAAAGTAGGACACAGAGCCAGGAAATTAAGAAAATGAGATAGCAACTTATTTCCAAGAGCTGCTGAAGGCACTGCCAGGAGCAAAAGTTATTCTCCCTAGGAGATTGCTACTGATCCTGCTTAGTGGTTGATTTTCACCTAGGAATGGTCACTTCCCTTGTCTTAACCCTCTAAATGAATTATTTATCTCATTCTCTAAATAGGACCTGCAAATTTTCTTACTTCCACATGAATAGCATTGGTAATATTTGGAAATCATCTTTGGAAATGCTTCTCATCAAAGTTTTCCTGAGCTTTACTGGAATATCAACATTAAATGATAATAGTGAAACTTTTGCTGCCAGGAATCTGTTATCTCTGTTCTGCTCAAACAGCACTGCCTGAAGCAGGTACCATCATCAGTTAGGATGCTGGTGATATACCAAACACTGTCATTCCACATTTAAGGGATCCAAAAGAGCAGGAATTTCCTTCATTTGTAGCATGAAATTTAAAGAATGCTTCCTTTTTCTGTTTCAGTCTATCTTTGGACTTAACATCAGTCAAGAAACTATGACTCCAAAGAGAAAATTACTGAGATGAAGTATTTCTCCACTACCCTCTAATTTTAAATGACAGGTGCAGATATGTCCCAAGAGACTGACAGTTTTCTTATTGTGCTTTGCATTTGAAAGACATGTGGCGGTTTTATTTCAGAATGTTTTTATTTCTTCTCTTGCTATGTCAGTGGCCAAGTTTGAAAGTCAAGCCTTGTAAATCACACAATTCCTGGAAATGAGTTTCAGACCTCTGAATGCTGACTCACTGGCTGTTAAGTGCGTTTTTGTAAGTAGCTCAGTAACTTTTAGAGCCAGGATTTTCAGAAACAACCTTCTGTACTGCAGCTTGTTGACAGGTAAAATTATGTGCCAGTTTAAGGTTGAATAGAGGACTTTTTATTCCTGTATCAATTGCATTCATTGCACTGATTAATTAAATGGCTAGAAATATAGGCAGTGTACACCCTACTTGTAAAGGCTGACTACATATTTAATAGAAAACATTCTAAAGCAGCTCATCCAATATTCCCACTGCCAGCACAGATTAAGAGCATTACATACAGCCCTCAAACTGCCCACCTGGCCTCTCCTGCTGTGGTACTAAACCACCAAAAAGCACGAAAGAACTGTCAAGACTGCTCATGCACACAAATGGTGGCTGAGATATTCTAGTGGAGGGTGATGTTCATCCTGAGACCAGTCTGGGAGGCAAGGTGTGTAAATCTCGTGGCTCTAGCTGCTTGTGGTCCCCTTCCCTTGGCTTACAGGTGTAAGTTACACCTCAGGGTGAAAGCCCTGCAATGAAGGGGAGGGTTTTATCCCACGCAAGGCTTGAATTGCTCAGGGAGTTCAAGGAGATGCTCTGGAAGCCACAGCAGCAGAGCTCTTCTGGTTATGTGCTGATCCCAAGCCTCTCTGCTTTCCCTGCAGCCCTCAGCCGTGGGAAGGTGGCTGTCATCAGACACAGCTCCAGTGAATTTTCTGTTTCTGAGAGATTCTGCTGTGGCAGCTCTTTCTAGAAGCTGCCAAGGACCCTGGTGCTGGATATCAAAGAGATACAGTGTGCAAGTGCCACTACTGAAAGGCTTTAGTGCCACTAGATGTTAGCACGGGTTTTCATGCTTGGGCTTGCCTTTCTCTTCTTTAAGTATTTCTGCAGTGAGGAAAAAGTCTGTCTGAGGCTGCACTGGGTAATGATCAGGCTCATGACTGAGAGTGATAGCCTCTTCCACCAGGAGTGCCTTCTCCAAGCATGGAGCCACTGTTGGGCTCTCACCCCGAGGACCACAATGAGTGAAAGGAAGGGGCTCCTGCAGGATGCTGGCCATTCTGACAAAATGCAGCTAATACTTCCTTGGGCTAAGCTGACAACTTTTTGCTACCTCTCTTCCCACCATCACTTCATGAGAACCTATCCCTGCCCATGCCAAGACACTTGTTTTGTCCATTTTTGGAAGAATTTTTCCCTTATTTAAGAAACTGGTCTAATCAAACTGGTAGCTCACGTCATGCTTTATTCAGTCTGAATTTTGGAAAAGAGAGTGACTCACATAGGCAAAAACCTGAAGAGCTGAACATGCAGAAGGGTACAGATGACCTTTAGCTTTGCTCTCTCTGGCTGGATCACGTTGCTGTGCCTGAGCTGAGCTGACTCAGATGTTGCAATCTCTGACACTCTCTTTATACTCTTTGCAAAACACAGTAGTGGCAGTGAAGAAAAAGAGATGATGACAAGCAACCAGAGGTCTGGAAATAATTATTTCATTACCCTGCAATCCATAGCTTCTTTTTCCCTAGGCTGGAAGCATCCTGATATCAGATATCCTATATTATAGGAATAATCTTGTTATTATTGGATTTTTTTATTATATATCCTATTATATAGTGCTATAAGAACCATATTATATAGGATATCCTATAATGTTGGATCTTTTGACTTCAAGAAAATACCTCCCTGCTTCCAGATTTCTTCTCCCTGTGCCATAGGACCTTCATACTTTGCCATATACAGGCAATATACATGGTCCTTCCTGGCAGCCTCCAGGTGGAAATTGCCCCTGAGAATTCCTGTTTCCTTGGCTTCAGGAAGGCTTTTCCCAGACAGCTCCTTCTCTGAGAAATCCCGACTCAAGAGGAACAAAACAGTTTGGGCATTTGAATTAGATTAAATATTTAGTTTCAGTTCAAAGGGAAATCCAGGGGAAAACCCAAGTATATTTTCAACATTTACTTTCAAAATTATTCTATCACACAGCTATATTAAGAAATAATTACAAGAATTTCCCCAAAATAAATCAGAACTTCTTTTTTCAGGGGAACTAAACTTCTACTTGTCCCCTTTACTTGACATTTTCCCCCATTTTTAATNTTCCCTTTACTTGACATTTCCCCCCATTTTTAATAGAAGAAAAGAAAATTCCTCCAACTTTCAATTCTAAAACAAAGGGAATTATTCTCCCAATTCTCTTTTAGCTGGCCACAAAAATTAAAACAATTTATTTTCCATTGTGTTTTATGAAGGATCTAAAAGCCCTAGATTTTCTCCCTTACAACAAAATCCAAACCACATTCACATATTGATAGGCAAAACCCATCTAAATCTAAAATTAGCCTAATCTGGGTTGAGCAGAACAGAATTTTCTGGGTATTTTAGATGAAGTAGGTGCAGAAATAAGGTTACTCTAAAGTCTTAGAGCAAATTAATGTACTTTAAAAGATACTTTTAAAGATTCTGTTTAATTACTTAAAAAAACCCATGGTGATACCAAAACACCAGCCTATAACAGAGCTGTTTCATGTTTTTCCTTTTGCAAAGGAACTCTCCTAGTCAAAAGCAATTTAAATAAAACTACACTGTTAGTTGGCAGGTTTGTAAACACAGAAGGTATGGTTAACACCTCAGC
This sequence comes from Buphagus erythrorhynchus, assembly GCA_013400855.1. Classification (NCBI taxonomy): domain Eukaryota; kingdom Metazoa; phylum Chordata; class Aves; order Passeriformes; family Sturnidae; genus Buphagus; species Buphagus erythrorhynchus. The sequence continues at coordinate 49,233 of VZTT01061152.1, forward strand.
AAATCACATGAAAAATGCACTTACAAGCCAAATAACCCAGTGATTCCTTGGACTGTGCTTTTCAAATGTGTAGAAGAAGAAAAGGCATGGAAGTGCTACAGCCTTGCAGATGCAGAGGGGCAAGCAGCCCTTGCTGTGCCTCCAAGGACTCTTTCTGGGTGGGTCAGAGAGACACAGTCCAACAGAACCTCTGCTGTTCATCCTCAGCCTGTGCCTGGACCTCACAGCACTGAACTCACCCCCAGTGCCTCCACAGGTAGGAAAGAGCTCTTGTGCCCTCTCTTTCTGGGGAAATAGAGAAGATGGATTCCCAGGAGATGGATATATGGAGATAAGGCATTGGCTATTGTAAGAAGGTAGCTGCTCTCTGCCAATAGCAAAAAAAATGTATTTCAGGAAATTTATTTTTTTTACCCTGCCCTGACATGAGATAGCTGTGGCTGGGATAAGTCCTGTGGGAATGTCTCTCCTGCCTTAACACTTTGGAAAGGACTTTGAAAAGTGCAAAAGGGAATTAGCATCCAAAGGACAGCCAGAAACTTTTAGTTGCATTTGCATCTCTTCCTCTTTGAGGGGGGTTGGAAATCTGAAGAAATAAGAGAAGAGGGCTTACTCATATCAAAGTATATTCTTAAAAATTCTATTGTTTAAGGACTTGAACTTGAACTGGTAGATTCTTACCAGTAACTGCACGGTAGGAGTTGCTAAATTCATTCCCACTTGAGAAAACCTTTAGGAAGCCAAAGCAGCTTATCAATGTCATTAAAGGATTTCATGGATCCGTGGGTTAAAATGAGAGAGGGTTTTCTTGCTAGGAGTATTGCATTTTAAAAGTGCATTATCAACTAAAACATTTCTTTGCTCCACTTTCATGGGGAATTATTGCTATAGCAATGGATGGAGTCAGGCTGCATGAGCTTTCTCAGTTCAGTTTGCATTTCACTGGCTGACATTTTCCCAGTCTTTGCTGGATCCCTATAAAACAGAGCTGCCAAGGAGCAGAGTGAGAGGACATTTCACTGACCAAAACCTTCCCCTCTGCAGAGGGTGAGGACCATCCTCCACCCTCTGGGATTTTGCTGCAAGCATCAGTTTGCCAAAGGAATACACAGTAACTGCTGGGGTTTTTGGTATGGACTAGTAATGTTTTATAGTTAGACAACTCATCTGGGCTGACTTCTCAAAGTGCTGTGAAAGGTGACATCCAGCATCTAGGGCAGAAGCAAGATTCTCCCCAAATGACCACTTCTGAAAGTTTGGGCATGAATGTTTATCTGCCAGCTAAAGCAAATTAATAATAGTTCTTTTGGGAATTTCAGCCTAAAAAAAAAAATTTGGAACCACTGCACTGTCATGAATGGTTTCCTATAATAGTTCTGGGTTTCATTTCTATCTGTAGAAAATGAGCAGAGATGTGGGCTTGCACTCCTCGAAAACAAGTTTCATGGCTGAAGTTTTCCCTGCACACATTATCCCCACATTTATTTCCTCATGATCCATTATTTTCAACTACCATCTTCCCTGGATTTCTCGCTGAGATAAAGCAGACTCCTCCAGCACCATTTAAAATGGGATTAAAACAAACTGCAAATTAGACCAAGCACAGCAGGAGCAGAGCATCTAAAAGCTACTTCAGTTCTCAATATTGATTCCTTAACCTTCCATCCCTGGGCAGCACACTTCTGCATGGAGAGGCATAACCACAAACATCAGGCAATCATGGCTTTCCACTTTATGTTTTGAAATTAAAAGGATTTGTGAATCCAGTTTTTTTTTTTTTTTATTATCCTAGCCCACTGCCTTTTTAGGCTTCCTAAATAGAGTTTTTCTCTTGAAAGCAATATATGATTAGGAAAAAAATCTATAAAAGTCAAACTTCCCTGCAGACTCACTTATTTGTCATTCACCAGACTTTGGTCAGGTATCTCTGCAGAGCATTGCATGGGGATGCAGTGTTACAGTAAATTTAATCTCATTTAACTTGAGGGTATTAGGAAAAATAGTGAAAAACTATACCATTTTCCCTTCTGGTATCTTGATTGACAACCTGATGGAAGAAAGGAAATTAATTTGATTTCTCCACATGAATCTCTCAATTCCTAACTGAGGTAATGAATTCCCAGATAAAGCTGGATTTTGATCAAATGAGTGCCTAACCCAAGAGAAACACAGGGTGCTTTTACCCAGTGGCTCCTTGGCAATGTGTGAAATGGGAAACAAAGCCCATGAGCACAGGTGCCCGAGGATGCAGAGCAGTGCAGAGTGGATAATCCCTAATGGCTCCAGTGGCAAGTGAACACACTGGGATCAGCCACATCCACCTGCAGCTGCACCACTCCTGCTCTCTGCATTTCCAGCACAGCTCTGGCTGCTGCAGCCGTGCTGTGCTCCTCCTACACCCCTGGCAGCCTTGCTCTTGGCTTTTCCTGCCTGTAGGCAATATTCCATCAGCGTGTGTGCAGTGCTGAGGGGGCTCCTGCCTCCTGGTCATCTTTGCACAGGGCTTCACCACTCCAGGGTTTGGAGCCAGCCAAGGCATTTCTCACATCTACTCTGACTGCTCTGGAACCTGAAATCTTAAAAAGCCTCTACAAACAAACGTGGTTTCTCCTATTTACCTAAATACATGGCTTTAAAAAAAAAAATCCAAAAAAAACAACAACAAAAAACCTCACGTCAAACCTAAAATGAAGACAATGCTGTATTGAGCATTTCACATGCAGNTACCTCACCTCAAACTCACAAAGAATTAAAATGAAGACAATTCTGTATTGAGCATTTCACATGCAGGTGAGCTTGCTTCAAGGACCATCCTGCATTTCTCAATTCTTTAATTTCACTCTCAGGAACTTTCATTTCATTTCATTTCCAACCTTTCACTGTTATTTTTCCCCCAACATTTTATTGTCTCAAAAAAGCAGAAATATCATTCCCTAATTGTGAACACGGTGGCCCCAACTCTAGCTCCCTATTTGCAATATGCACACTGATAATACTGAGCTTGTCCCTCACAAGGTCACCATAGAAATACATTTAATTTGCTCAAAGAAACCTTCCTAAATTATCTTTCTGAAAAGAGCCAAGGATAAATCTTTACATGCTGAAAAATATATTGTATTTTTAGCTCATTTCATATTTGCTTGAAAATTGAGGACCCTGCTCAGCTGTGACTGAAAACAATTTCAGCTCCTGTTAAACTGAAGGCACAGCATTTACCATGGTACACGATTTCCCAGCAGCGTGATGCTGCTTCGACCAAACAAATTGGCATTTCTCAATGTTGTAGTATTTTCACTAATGGAAGGCTGCATTAAAATATTTGTTCGGTTAGATTTGCTTTTATTCCTCATTAATTTGGGAGTGTAGGAGGGAAATTTGCGGGATGGCACCACTAGAGGGACTCTGTAGGTGGATGAGAAAGTGCCGGGCAGGTAATGGAATATCTTAGAAATTTCAGTTCTCAGCCACGATTTCAAGGATCATTTTGGTAATTTACTGTCTTTACAACCTGACTTCTGAAATATTGGTTTGTTGGAGCCTCCCACTGATTTCCCTGGGCCTTGATTCATGTCCTTAAAAATCCTCAAATCCTTGATCTGCAAAATACTCCTGCTTGTGCTTCAACTTCATGCCTGTCAGCTATGTTGTTTCAGTTAAATTAGTGAGAAAATGTGAGTTTAGTTAACAGGAAATTTGCTATACAAGGCCTTTGGATCATACTAGAAGCTGTCTTTGTTCTGAAGCTTTGTATAGTGGTTAGCATATATTTGGCACCAAATAGCACTGAATATATAATACTAATATATAATACCAAAATATTAATCTTAGCCTGTATAGCTATTTCTTAAGTATGAGAGGAACTATTAGTACAGTGCATTTTCAGAAATCAGTTAGTTGCTTTAGCTTAAAGCAAAAGAGAAAGGCAGGCCTCTCTTTCCTTGAGAGGCTCTAACAAAGTTTCCCATGGAAGTATACAGACTTGCCTCAGGCATGGCCTGTCTTTAGAGGCTGTAGCTCAGTTATTCCCCTTAATGCTGACTTGAGACAGCCAGCTGTGCACCAAACTGCAGCTGGAGAGCAAAATCAATGCAGAGTTTGTGGAAGCAGATAGTGAGAAATTTTGAACTCCATAAAACAGGAGTATTCAGATTTTACCCAGCAAAATACGGAACCAATTAGGGCACTAAATGTGACAACCTCAAGCTGTTCAATTTTTTGCAATCATACTGAAAAGCTTTGCCTGAGGTCAAATGCCTTTTTCTTTTGAGACATGTTCTTTTATCTACTGAGGGCTGCATGGGCTGTGCCATCCTCTGTGGTGCTTTGCATTCTGTGGTGGGGGTGCCAAAGCAGAAGCATTTGCCTTTTGGTTTCCCTGCTGCACTATCAAAGCATGTACTTGGACCACACTTTGAACCAACATGCAGCTGGAACAGGAGCTTGGGCAGAACACCCAGGTAAAGAAAACCAAATCCCTTGGCAGTGCAGATACAGGAGTCAGGGGGGCATTTCATGGTTTCCAGCATCCAATCTCCTCATCTCCAGCATGCACCCAAGAATCTGTAGAGAGGACTGTGAGAGGACTCTTTTACATTTGTCATGAAGTCACAGCAGGTTTTAGGTTTCAGGATTTAGATGCTAAAAGGTGATTCTTAGCATGTTATTCAGGTAGGATCATGGCAACACACACCAAGACATGACATCCTAGTTACAGACTTTTCTGCATCACCCTTCAGATGCTTCATTCTCGTCAGAAGTGACTGTCCTGGTACCCAACATTGCAGCCAGGCTTTCCCTGCAGCTCCCTGCTGCATTCCCAAGGGCAGACACCAGGTCTGGTATCAGAGGCTGAAGGGGAATGCTGTCAGTGCACAAAACCAGCCTACAGCCTGGTGATCAGGCACTGCTGTCATTCTCCCCCTCATGGAATGGATTTTGAGCTCCAAATTCATCAAGCAAAAAATGACCCTAACTCCACCACCAGAAATGAGACAGACTAACAAGGCATCTCATCTATTTGTATTACATGCTGTATATACATATATATATACATATATATATACATATGCATATATGCTCTGTATACAACATTAAGTATCCAAATACCAGAGAATAATGAAAGTTCATGTATAATTTGTACCTAGGACTTTCTGTTAGCTACTTGTAGGCAGGTCTGAGCCTATGAGAACAAACAAATTGGTTTAGACCAAAGAATCATCCATTGGAGAGTAACAAGCAGCATTTATCAAGGACTGCCTGTGCCTTAGAAGGGCTCGGGTCACCACGTGGACATTCTGGGTCACTCTGTCCCCCTGTGTGTCTGTACTGATTGTAAAAGGGGTCTGTACCACCCTGTTCAACCACGTGCCAGCAATAGATGCACTCCTATGTCTCTGCAGATCTTCAGTTTGTCCTTGAGACACATAAATTGTATAATGGTATATTTTGCTTGCTTCTCCAACAGCAAACAAAATAACTAGGCTCAGAGTAGAACTAAGGCAGTACATCCCTGTTCCAAATAGGAAGACTGGTAGATAAAAAGCCTTTGTGTCATTGAAGGGAAGTGTTCAGCCTGGGACCTGTGGCTTGGAGGAAAAATTTTAAATAAATTGGTTCTACTCTCTCATCTTCTCTAAAAATACATAAAATTGTTCCTGCTGTTAAATTACCATTTTTTGGTACCTGGCAGACTCCTAATTGATTAGAAAAAACTAATTTAGTGTAATGAATTATTTGCAAGTGAAGTATCTGAAATATCTGCTTTATTAATATTTTTTATGTAAAATTACTATTTTATTCAGATGTCTCATCTTGTTAGAGTTCAGAAAAGTAACTTAAAGGAAAGCTGAGTAAAACCAATCCCTGGTGCAAAAGCAGCTCCATGAGCAGTCATGCCAAGGTTGAACTTGTCCCAGGGTAACTGTTCATTTTGTTGGCATTGCACCATGTTAAACTTATCCAGATAGTTCAGAGTTATTCCCACATGGGAAAAAATAAAAAACTCATTAGGATTTGGCAGCAGCTTTCTTTCCTGCTAAATTATCTTGACCTTTCCTGTGAAAGTTCAGAATCTGCCAGCTAGCAAAAATTCAGCCAGGATTCCACTACTGATTTCTGCATGAATTCAGGTTTAGAGTCCTTCCCTCCCAAGCCCTGACCTTCTCCTCTGGCAAAGGTCACATCATGCCCTCCTTCACACCTTTCACCTTTTCATCCAGATGAGGACACCTTATAGAAAAGAAGTGGAAATATTCTTGGGGGGAATATATTTTGTTGAATATCTGAAGTTTCTTATATTTACAGTCCATATGGATGGCCACATTCAAGACTGCTTGATTTGTGAAACACCATAATTAAAAACAGCTCAGTGTTTGTGGTTTTTTCTAAGAAGTCTCTTCAAAATACTGAAGTTTCACTAAATTCTGAGTCTACTCAGGCTTCTCCATCAACACTTCCATCTAACCAGGCACCATCACAGTTAGAGTGGTATAACAGGTTTCCAGCACAACACATGGGATGAAAGAATCTTCAAAAGATTCTTGCAACCTTCCAAATATCTTCTCAGTCTGCAGAGGAATGGGACATTTGAGGTAAGGTTTTCTGTCAGATATATAGCAAAATTCAAAGCTAGGCATTTGAATACGAACCAGCAAAGAACTACAGAGACTAACTCCTGTCCCCCAAAACTAACAGAGTATCCAAACAAAACAAGAACCATTAAAAAAAAAAAACCAAAAACAAACCAACAAAAAAAAAATCCACCCACAAGACCAAATTACTCAGGGTTCACCTCAAGCTTAGTCCTGCTCCATGACTGACACCATGCAGTTCTGCTGCAGGACGAGTCCAGCAATCTCTGCAATCCCTGGGCTTTCCTGTACAAGACTGTCTCTTCACATCCATCACCACTCACTGTTGTATCTCAGCTTGGTCGAGATGCAAACATCCTTCTGGATATCACTGATTAGAGAGCCACAGCTGCAAACATGAGAATGAGATGCATTTCTCCTTTTCTTCCTTATTCAGGAATTCTGGTTTCACTTAAAATCTTGAGGTATCTGTAATATGAACATTCCCCATTCCTCCCCTCACCCCTTTTTCTCTCTTGCCATCTTACTTTTACATCTGTTGTCATCACATTTTTCCACCAGCCAGCTCAGTCAGATCTTTTCCCACTTTATGTTACAAATAAAGTACCTTGAGAAACAAGAACACCTCAACAGAGCATCAGACCCTAGCTTGTATCCAGTGTTTCAGAGCTCAAATATAATATAGTGATAAGAGAAATGATAAAATTGGGGAAGGGGAGAATGGACTGAGTCATAGTATCCCCACACTGTGGTTTGTAAGATTCATACATATACTTTATATTGTTTCCTATTTATAGCCTTTAGTAGTGACTCACAAAGCATGAGAGCCTCAAACTGCCTGAAGCCCTTCCTACCAACAGTCTGAGCACCCTCCTGTCTAACCTGAGGCAAGTGTGACATCCAGCCCTGCACAGCAGGAGTTGAAAGCAGCAAACTTCAGCTACAAAAAGCAGTGGGACATTTTCACTTGAACAGCTCCACGTAGGAAGAGTGAGACAAGCAATGAATATGCTGCAGCCTTGGCATGGCTTCTTTCCTGTCTTTTTATGGTCTCAATGGCCTTAGAGGTCATATTTCAACCTTAATGATTCTGAGGACAAGGCAGATTTTGCCATAAGTGTCTGATGAAAGCAGTTCCCAGCTGAGCTGCTGGAAACAGGGCAGCACTAAGAAGTTTCAGTCAGTGTGGGATACAGCCCCAGCATGGTCCTCTACCACCACTGCTGGCCATCAACCCCCACAGAAAACAGGCATAAACCACCATCCTTCACACTCAGTAGGATTTTGCCCTTCCATTCTCTGTCTGCTGTAACTTACACCCACAGATGTGTTGTGGTCTTGCCACTGACACTGTGTTGTGTTTATCCAAAGGCAGCTTCACAGGACGTTGGTTTAAGACACAAAGTTGATGTGAACAGCTCCTACTGGGGTTTTCCTTTGGGACTCTGCATTCAAACTGCAGTATCCTTCTTTGTGGTTGACACACCCAGAAAAATTGCACCATCAGCCAGATCACTTTGACCACTTATCCTGACTGAGCCAACACTGAAAATCCATGGCTCCAACAGAGTTTCTCCATGTAACTTTCACTTCAACCAGACACATCAGAATAGTCAGTACTTGAAAAAATACCAACATGCACCCAACCACATTAAGACAGAATAATGCATTTTAGCAGGAAACACCCAAACTGGGAGTGACCTTAGCCCCCAGATATGATTTGCACTAACCAGTGTAGTTATCCTGACAGCCTAGAAATTATTGCATGTGTAGGATTTTATTTCTCTGAGAAAGACTGAAGCCTAGTGATGTGGTACAAGGAGAGACCATGCAGAGCAAAATGTTGATTTTATATCCTGGAGCAAATCTAAGATAGATAAACTAGATTCAATAGAAAATATTCAGTCTTCCCTACTATTTAATTTTATTTATATAAGAGAACACAGGGCTTATGGCTTTAGGCTTTTTTTAAGAGACAAAGATTTGCTTTGTGAAGATTTTTAATATAAGGAAATACCCCAAGCAAAACTATGTTTTCAGAAAGCTTAAATACTCAATACCAAAGCAGTATTTCCAATGCTTAAAGGGGCCCTAGTTCATCCCATCTCCCTGTGACTATAACATGAACTTTCCTATCAATGCCTAGGCATTCCCATTATGCTTTTATCCAATGAGCACTAAGATTTTTTCAATTTCTTCTCCATTATTAATGCATGTTTGGGGTTTTTTTAAAAATAAACTTTTTCACTGGCAAGAAAGTTGGACAATTTTAAGCAGTCTCTAGCTCATGATCTATGTTTGTCCTAGTTATGTAGACAGCATAAAACCCACCACTTATAGAGACACCAGGTCTTGTTCTGTCTCAGTTTAGTGAACAGGGAAAGAACTTGCAGAATACCAACAAGCCAGCTATAGTGCAGCCCTGTAGGGATCCATCTCCCCAGGAGTATCAGCTGCTCAGTGGGATCCCAGGGTAAGGTCTCAGCTACTCAATCAATCATATATTTACTTATAAAGATCTGAATAGAAACAGATCAATAAATTAGGCAATACTAGCTTGACACAAATGACATTTTTTAGCTCTGTATCAAAATTTGGTATAGTCTTGTTGAATGTATAATTAAGCTATAGGTGGAGATTCAATTATAGTACCTCCACCAGGATGCTCTGGTGATGAAATCCAGCTTAGCTTCTCATATAAGTAATAAGGTGCAGGCATTGAAAAAAAAAATCAAATAATTTCATCAAGCTGAAACAGGTAAACACACCAATATGCTACAATATAATTGTTTGTTGTACATTTACATGTGGCATAAGCTGGCAGGCCGTGAGACCCAAGCAGTGAATTTTGCAAACTGTTCTTACCACTTTATAGTTTTCCTCCATGTTCTTGTTTGATGCCCCCAAATTCAACTGTAGCACTAAATGTTAAACTGCAGACTTTCAGATAACATGCTCATTCCACAGGTCACAGCCCCCATTTGACTCAGGCTGCAGGTCCCTCTACCCCTGTGCTTCTTTGTGGAGTGCTGCAAAAGCTGATGTCACAGAAACAGGAGAGTGAGACTTGGAGCTGTTTAAGACAGACAGGAAGGGAAATCACTTGGCATCAAAATAGAGCTGCTAAACTGCAGCTCTTGAGGTAAGGTCTTCCCATCAAATCAATGCCTCTATGGAGGCTCAGTATGGCTGAGATGAGCAGGCAACAGTGGGATGGCTGAACATTCTAGATGCAGGAACAGGCTGTTCCCATGTCCTAAACAGTGAACCAGCAGGGAGGATGACAGCCTGGCTGAACAGAGAGCTTTGGCTGGAACTCAAAAAAAAAAAGTTTATCACTTCTGAAAGCAGGGAGGACAGCAAAGACACCATGAGGTTATGAGGTACAACAGTGTGAAGCACTGGGTCCTACCCTTGGGTAACAACAGCCCCAGGCACTGCTACAGGCTGGGGCAGAGTGGCTGGAAAGCTGCCCAGCAGAAAAGGACCTGGGGGTGCTGGTTGAGAGAGGCAGAACATGAGCCAGGTGTGCCCAGGTGGCCAAGAAGGCCAGTGGAATCCTGGCCTGGATCAGAAACAGTGTGGCCAGCAGGACCAGGGCATTGATACTGGGCACTGCTGAGTTTGGGCCCTTCTCCCAGGTAAGTGGCAATAGGATAAAAGGAAATGGCCCCAAGCTGTGCCAGGAGAGATTTAGATTGTACATTAGGAAAAATTTATTCATGGAAAGTGTTGTCAAGAACTGGAACAGCTGCCCAGGAAAGTGGTTGAGTCACCTTTCCTGGAGGAATTTACATTTGTAGATGTGGCATCTGGGGACAAGGTTTAGTGGTGGACTTGGCAGTGCTGGCTTAATGACTGGACTCAATTATCTTAAAGATCCTTTCTAACCTAAATGGTTCTATGATTCTAAGATCTACCTGGACAGGGGACTGTTAAATGGAAGACAATAATGAAAGCTTTATATTCAAAATGGAATAGAAAATATGGAAATAAATGTAAGGGTTGCCTTTGATCTTTTTAGGAATATCTCAATATGACAAGCTGGAAAGAGAAGAAAGCATACCTTACATCATGGAGCAGAAACCATAAAAGTTTTAAAACCCATCAATAATCAAATACTTTTCACACATGACATTTCAAAACAAAGAGAAATATGCATATAGTCCAGGGCTGTCTCTGGTCTTTGTCCATCCAGAGATTCACATCCCAATAGACTATGCAATCCAGAAGACTAGGAAATTCCCTCTCCCACTAAAATGCTGAGGTGGCACTAAGTGTGATCCAGGAAACCTGTGACCAAGTTGCAGTCCTTATCAGGTGTAAGGCAATTACTTTGTATTAGATGTGAGTTAAAGATTTTCATTGAAAGAGAAACTTCCCCCTCCAATTTCAATGCACTTGGAGCACCTTTGCAGCCTTCCTCTGGACTCTCTCCAGCAGGACCAAGTCCTTCCTGTGCTGGGGACCCCAGAGCTGGGTGGGGTGTCACAACAGTGGAGTAGAGGGGCAGAAGTACCCTTGTCCTGCTGGCGACATTGGCTACAGCCCAAGAGATGTCTGCTTTTTTGGGCTGCAAGTGCATGTTGTCAGCTCATGTTGAACTCCTTGTGCACCAGCCCCCCCAGGTCCTTCTCAGGGCTTCTGCTTTCTCCACCCAGCCCGTGTTTTTGCTTGGGACTGCCCTGACCCTGATGCAGAACCTTGCTGAGCTCCATGAGGTTCACACCTCCAAGTCTGCCCAGGTCCCTGAGGATGGCATCCCTTCCCTCCAGTGCCAACTGCACCACACAGCTCGGTGGCATCAATAGGCTCAGGAAGGGTAGGGACAGAGGGCTGAGGAAGGAGAGCATTTCTGGAAGAAAATGGAGTCCTGGAAATCAATTAATGGAGCAGACCATCATTTTACATCAGACTTTAAAGCTGGCAATATTTTCAGAGACTTTTAAAGAATTTTCCCCTTTGTCCAACAAAAACCTGTTCTTGCAATCTTCAGAGAAATCTATATTCCTGCAAATTGGCACAAACTAAGAAGACCAGAGATGTTGAAATGCAGAGTAATTTTCACCAGTGCTGGATTGCTGAACTTTTCCAGCTTTCCCAAAACTCTCCCTGGCCCACCACAGATACCAGGGGCTGATTTTTGCTGACTCCTGGTAACTGGACGGGTGGAAGAGGTTGCTCCCATTTTTTTTCAAATTACTATTTCAGATATATCTGAGAAATGAATGTAAAGAGGGAGGAAGTAAAATTTTGATCCAAGAGAAAACAGATAATTTCCTTTAAGGAAACGTAACCACTCATCTGTCTGGGACAAAACAGTCCCTGCAGGGAAGAGCCAAACCATAAGAAGGCAAAAATTTATTTTTACTGGAAAGAGTTGAACATGTGTATTTATAATAACACTTCTCAGAATTACTCCAAGTGAATAGAGTAATTGAAATGTCACATATAAGCCTATAGATCAATCTCTGTTAGATACAAGGATCTAAATTGACATACTTTGACCTGTTGTCTACAAATGGCTATTACACCTTCTACTGAAATAGCTGATACTGCCTCCATCTGACTGTTAGATTATGTGTCCCTGGGGTACAATCAGTTCTGCAATTCCTGTACAAAGCAGAATGTTATTTAACAAATCTAAGATGGATTTAAAGTCAGGGAATAATGACGAAAAGTCAGAAAATGTTGATATGTATTGGCCACTTGTACTAGTAAACTCTCCTTCTAAATTTAGTTCCAGCTGATGCCATGACTCATCTTTCTATATTTCTATATTTCTTATTACTTGGTAGACATTCACAGTTAAGAGTGGATAAAAAATGTGAACCACACCTTTCTGGATACTATAAAATATCTTTATCTCATCACTGTGGGATTGCTGTGGATGGAGGTCCAGACTCCCAGGGAGGAGATGCACAGTACAGGGAGAGAGTGGAGCCCTAATTCTGGCCTGGCACTTTCTCTAGCTGCCTACTTTGAAGGGTGAAAATAGGGGGTTTCATTAGCCACTGTTGGAGTACACTTTTATTAGTCATTAATAGACAAGATACGGAATTTTTTTTACTGCATCGTTTATAAGAGAAGCACCTACAGCTGCAAAGGGAAAATGGCCAAAACTGGGAAGCTTTTCAAAGGTGAGGATGTCATTGAGGAGCACACCTGCAGGTAGAAAAGGGCTGCAGATAACAGCACCAAACAGACAAAATGAAGTGCCAGCCCCCAGCATCAGGTGGTGCATGCATCTTCTCAGGCATCAGAACACGGTTCTGAAGGAAGCCAGGAACCTCAGTGAGCAGGGTCAAGGTCCTCACAATTTTCTCTGCTGCATCCCACACCAGCTAGGCACCATTTGTGAGGGCAGTGCTACAAATCTGCATGCAGCACTAACAGCTCCACTGTCTTCTCCTCTTGTACTTCCAAACATGTAGTGGTAGATCAAGTTCCCAGGGAGGTGTTTGCACAGCAAATGCAGATGGAAGATCTTGTATCTCTTTAAAGAACAACTGCTTTTAAGTGCTAAAAGACAATTCTTAGCCCTCGGGAGAGCTAAAGTAAGATCCTTTTAAGGGAAAGGGATGACAACAATTTGAAACTTTTTTTTTGTACTCCCACAATCTTCAGACAGGCAAAACCACCACAGAGTTCAAAACAAAGCCATAACACCCAGACAAGTCAACCTCACAGATAAAGAAAAGAAAAGAAAAAAAGAAAAGAAAACCAAAAAGAAAACAAAAACAAATCCCCCCAAAGCAAAAAATCAACCAACCAACCAAAAAAAAAAAAAAAAAAAAAAAAAAAAAAAAAAAAAAAAAAAAAAAACACAAAAAACACACCCCCCACAAACCANACAACAACAACAAAAACCCCATCAAACCTAAACTAAATAAGTGTCCTATATTTCAGACACCAGAATTTCAGGAGAAGCTACTGAGTGGTTTTCAAAGTGCTAGAGTACATCTGCTTTGTAAAACTGGTTATTACTGTAAACTGTCATCATTAACCAAGGAAATTTCGACTCACAGCTGACCCAAAAGCTGCAGCTTTGTGCACTGAACAAGGCAGCAAGGTCTGTCCTTAATCAAAATGCAGAAGAGACAATTTACTCTGTGCTGCATCCGTGTTTTTGTCAATTGCAGAAGATGCTGTTGAGCGCACAGCACTCTTACAAAGTCAGAACGGTTTTTTGTTCATAAATATTAATTCATGGCACTCAACCTCAAACATTTGAAAGTCTTGGCTCTTTCCTATTATTATTCATTGCACAATGGTATTTTAATTGGAAATAGATAATTACCAGAATATTCATTCTGTTTTACTGTCTTGGAATTAATATGAGTTTTTCTGCACACAAAGAAACACTGCAAGTGTTTATTCGGCTATATTTTAAACCAGACAAATATCTCATTCTATTGTATGTAAACATTACACAAAATACATATTTTACATCTAGATGCCTACTATCATAGGAGAGATGTTTTTATAGGGCAAGAGCTGTGACAGTAATTGAATTTCCCCTGCTGCAGCCTTTTAGAAAATCAAAGTAAGGCAGAGGCTCTAATTAATTTCAAATAAGAATGAAAAGTCTGTTGGGCTTGACAACAGCATTTTGCAGAAATCTGATGAAATCTGGATTTGACTGATAATATGTTAACAACAAACTGCTTCAGTGAGATCCCTTGATTTTTGAAGGATCAAATTATCCTTATAAGAAAGCCTGCTTTTGACAAAACTAAAAGAGAAAAATCAAGAGAAAGTTGAGCAGTTTTTAGCAGGAATGCCTTGCTGAGCCATTCTTCCAAGATTTGCAGTGCTAGAGGAATTAGCAATGCCTCGGGTGTTCCTCAGAGTACCCAAATATTTACCCAAGCAATGGGCCTAGGATAGCTGTCCTTCAACACTGATCCAAGATATCCCCAAAATATCACCTGGAGTAATGGTGGAAGAGAAAAAGATTCTTTTTCTAACATTTTTTTTTCTGAATTTACTTACCTTCCTGCTAACTTTATTTTAAAAGCATGCAACTTGTAACATAAAAGCAGAGACAGCAACATCTTCATGAAGAGTGATTTCTCAAGAAGGAGGGCTATTTATGAGGGCATGTAGTGATAGGACAAGGAGTAATGCCCTGAAAGAAGGCAGACTGAGATTAGATAGTGGGAATTTATTCTTTACTGTGTGGCTGACGAGGCACTGGAACAAGTTGATGTGGATGCTCCATCCCTGGAAGTGTCCAAAGCCAGGCTGGATGTGGCTCGGAGCAACCTGTTCTAGTGGAAGGTGCCCCTGTCCATGGCAGAGGGGTCAGAGCAAGATGATCATTAATGTCCCTTTAAACCCAAACCCTTTAGTGATTCTATTTGAGTTATTCACCACCAGTGCTGAGCTGTTATCCTTTAAGAAGTGCCTCTTTCCTTCTGAAAGTAGGTATAAAATAATTCAATATTCAGTGGGCTGAAGTTCACAGTGGCTATGGGTGGTGCATTCTCCTAATATTCTCTAGCAAGTCCCTGGTGTTTCTATACTGATTAGTGGAATACCCAGCCAAAAGGAACAGCCTCTGGAGGGGCAATCAAGAGAAAGACACCAAACTCCTCTGTCCCAGATGATTAAGATTGTCTCCTGAGAGATGGAGAAGAATCACTCCTAGTCTTTGCAGCAGGACTAATGAAGACTGATTTCTTGAAGCTGCAGCACAATTCCCCAGCTCCATTGCCACCCTCCCTCCTCCCCTGCAGTAACCTCAGCTCCCCTTCATGTCCTCAGCTGCCTCTGCAGGAAGGCTCAGGCACACGCCTGTGCCACTGCAGCCAGAGGTGTGCTCTGGGCCAGCTGGCTGCTGGTGGCATCCCTGGCAAGCACGGAGCCAGCAGCCCCAGGTCTGCACAGGGAGGGCTCATCATACAGACCTGAGATGAAATTTTTGACTTTCCCACCTTCCTATCGGATTTGAGTGGGGCTAATCAATGAGTTGGGAGTATTATTGCTAAAAGAGAGAGAAGTTTCTGAGATATCATGTGGGTGTCCTTTTTTTATTAAAATCAAGAGAAGTGGGGAGAGAAATTGGCACACTATGCACAAGCTTAATAAAATGCCAGGCTTTTGGAAGCTAGAAGGGGGATGTCTGTCTGTATAACGTTCCTGAGCAGCTCAGGCATCAACCTGCCAGTGCTGCTGCTCTGTTCCTTGACCTTTTTCTCCCTCTGCAATAGTCATTTAGAGTAAAGGGCTTATGGATCTTAATGCTGCTGAGTTCTGAACTGCTAATGGAGGACTCCTGCTCAGATTTGAAAAACATACATTTCAACTGGTCATTCACATATGGCAAAGGCACATCAAAAATCTATGCTGGCAGTGAATTAATCATGTCCTGAAGTATTTTTTGAGCAGAGGCAGCCATCGCTTTCTTTCATAACAAGTCAGGTTTGATGCAAGTAAATACATGGGCAAAATATATCTCCAGCTGCTCTTTTAATTCCAAGTTCTCCTCTGTTTTTACAAGGAAATAAAATTAAAAAAAAAAACAAAACAAAAAAAAAAACCAAAAAAACAACCAAAAAACAAAAACAAACCCTACTAAGCCTGAAAGCAGAGTGGCACCATAACTTCACATGTGGAAAGAAAAGCACTTGGCTGCATTCAAAAATTCTAACATATGGTCTCTAACTTTAAAATTCAAATAGTGATGATAAAAACTACTCTTAAGGCAAAGCAACTGCTATTAGTAAAGGTATAAAAGAACTGTTTCAGAGCAGCACTGTGAGAAAGTACAACTTGGGGCATCTATTTTGTTCCAACTTTGGTGCCCCTGAGATCACT
Organism: Buphagus erythrorhynchus; assembly: GCA_013400855.1. NCBI lineage: Eukaryota > Metazoa > Chordata > Aves > Passeriformes > Sturnidae > Buphagus > Buphagus erythrorhynchus. The sequence goes on from VZTT01061152.1 coordinate 65,645, forward strand.
GTAAGAGGGGGGCTTTGAGAATGCCAGGACCTCAGTTTGTAAGTAGGGAGCTGCCAAAATGCCATGTGCAGTTTATAGTGCCAGGAGAGGATCCTGCAGGGAAATAGGGGTGAGGCCAGCAGGGCCCTGAGGCCAGAGGCAGTGTCTGGCTGATAACACCGTGGGTTTCAAGCCTTTCCTGCCCCCCTCACTGGGCCCACTGAGCTACCCAGCACTGCTCCTTGTCATGGGCAAACCCCATGTTATAATGAACATGCCACATGAGTAAAAAATCACATGGATTTCCTGCTGCAGAGTTCAACTCCCAGTAGCAGGTCATGTTTTCAGTCCTGAAAATTCCTGATCTAGTACATACTCCTTTGGCCAATGGATCATCAGCCACAGATCCACTAATCTAAGTATAAAAAACCCATTAACTACATTGCATGTTAATCTCAGGAGCTTTGGAGTCAGTCCTGTGTATCACCATGAAAAAGGTGTTTCAAATCCTGCTCCAGGTAGAAGAGATGTGCAATGCAGGTGAGGTGAAGCAGAGCTGCTGTTAAGCATGATCAGGGTATACAGGAACAGGTATGAAACCACTTGTATATAACTACCAAGTAAATTAAGGAGATTTGTTTATTTATTGTTATTTTATGGATCATCTCAACATTGAATCTTAACTTATAATAGTCTGGAAATATACATTCAACAAAAAGTATATTAAAGTTATGATAAATTCTCAAGAATATAAGAGTTTGGAAAACTGGCCATGTTTCTGCAGTAGGATTTCTTTATCATTTTTCTAGACTAGTTTAAAAAATTCCTTTAAAATACTGAAACTCATTTTTAAATTAATGAGCACAAACTTCCCAAAACATTACAGATTCATTAAATACAACTTCTTTGCAGATTACCAGGCTATTCAAGTTCCCATTTATGAATATTATTTAAAAATCTCATTTTCTATTTGGTTTTAGAAAAAATAGATTTAATATTTCCAATTAAATAATTCTCATGTGAATTCTTGTGAGGAAAAAGAGTCTCTTTATACTTGTTTTCAGTTGAGGGAAAAAATAAGCTATTTTATATGCAAATATAACTGATTTCATTTAATTGTTCCTGAGGGAAGAAGAAGATTTATATGCAAACCTCTTGCCAACTGGTAGACTTCAACCTCCTAATTTCTTTTCCTCTCAAATCATTAATTAATAACTGCACCTTCCTGATGGCAGAGAGTGCAGTTCCTGCAGGGCACTGTATTCAAGGCCTCTATGTCCCAAAAAAGTCAGCAGAAGCTGAGGGTGGTAGGACTCAATGTGGAAGCTGCCTACTGCTCCAGTGCAGAGACAAGTGCTCAACATATCACAAGTCCAGCAAAGCAAAAGCAAATTCCCCCAAAAAATAGTGCTGCAGGAAGTATTTATTAGCCACCATAAGAATTCACTCCAAGCAGGCATGCAGTGATCAAAATGATCATTCCAATGTATCTATATGAAACATCCTTTACTGATCCTTATGTTCTGTGCTGTTTCCATGGCAAGTGGGAGAAGCACTTAACTCACTGGCACAGCCAGGCACTCAGGCAAGACAAATAATCCATCATCAGGCCACTTACACTTCATCTCTATCTTTTACCCCGTGGGAAAAGTCTACAGGGTGTCTTGTAGGGGATGTCATTTTCCAATGACCTTGTCAGAAGCACAGAACCCACAGCAGCTCTTTGCAGAGGCTGGTCTCACGCTAGCACAGCTGGGTTTCAGGCTGCATCAGGGAGACCTTCTCCTGTGCTCTCTCATCCTGATGAACATCCCTGAATCTTTCTCAGAACAAGGCGTTCTTGACCCTGCTTATTTGATTTATCCACTTTACATCCAGTTTATACAAAAATTCTCATCTCCCCTTATGTAGCTAATCACTTCATGCAGTCTAAACACTTTGCTAATGAGTCAAAAGGCAGATTTACAGCATACTCAGCATGCATAAACCTTAACCACTAGTTTAGAAAAAGAGAGACACCTAAGCAGCTGAGCACAGACAAAGCTAGGGACACCCACTCATCATTCTGTCTTTTTTGCCAAAGAGCTTTGCAGTTTTCTGTGTCATACTCCTCTGTGTCAGTAGATGTGTAGAAAAACTTCAAATGGGTGGGCTTTTGTTCTTTTGCTCCTGAATTTGCACTGTGGCTTCTTGATCTCCGTACAGAGAATTCCAGGAGCATGTTGTGCTCACCAGTTCTGTGCTTTAATAACTTGTTCCTCTTCAGGTGCAAATTCTGGTTTTTGGAAGGGGTGATTTCAATTGCCTCCAGCTGCTCTCATGCCCACTCCAGGCACATCCAGGCCCTTGCCTGTTCCCACACATCCTTCAACCACCACTCACACTATGTTGTCTGGCAAGGCAAATGGGGCTCCAGCATGACTCACAGCCTAATGGAGTAGTTCTAGCCTCCAGAAAACCCTGATGTGTGTTTGGGGCTGTGGTGAATTTATCACTAGAGAAACGAAAATAGTATTCCAGTTGCCAAGTCCACCACTCTAACTGCTGGCAATCACATAAACATATACATTTTTGTGCCTTCTGAAGTAGTAGTACATTTACCAATGCCTACAAAATATTATTCCACACCTTATGAACAACTCAAGATGTTTTAAAATAAACTTTTCCCTAAAGAGGCAACAAAGAACAGCTAATTAGTAGAAAATTTTTCTTTTATGTTGTTACTGATAGTAGCCTGAAAAGAGTGCTTTATAGATATGTAAGAATTATAGTGCAAGTAATTAAGTATTTTCCAAATGATAGATAACATCAAACAGTTCCCAAAGCAGTTTGAGCTTGACTATAGGACTCAGAGTTTGTCTCTCCAGATGACTTAGAACTTTCATTCCATGATTGTACTTTTTCTACTCAGAAAGAAAGCATCTTTGTAAATTGTTTAGATGAGTAGTGCCAGTAATTTTTGTTACTTATTACACCAGGATCTAGGCAGATGCTGTGCATTCAGTAGTAGCTCCAAGTAGAGATGGAGCATTAGCTGCACCTATAGTAAAATTAAAGAACCATATTATATTATTTATTGTTCAAAATTATATAAAGATATGGTTCATGATTCAAATTTTTGTAGCTATTGCAAAGTCTGCTACATTAGATTCACAATGATTTTCTTTAGCTCCTTAATTATGACTTGAAGAGCATAAATGCCAAAACCTGCCAGCCAAAAGCAAAAAACAGTCATACTCTATACAGTGACTTATGGATTAAAGCCTTTGTCAACAAAAGCCAATACCATGTCATTAAAAGTGTTGCTGAATTAGAGATGGAAGTCACTATTCAGCTGGAAGTCATAGCAACAAAACACGTGCATGCCTTTCTCTGGCTTTATCATTGATTTCAGGAGTGAATTTTGCATGGTTTGTTAGCTTCCCTATCTATACACATACGTTTTGGAAATTAGCTGAAGATCTTAAAGTTCCTATTAATGGAACTGAGCATACAAGAAATACTGATTTAATGAAGTGATAAAATTTATGTTCAGTATTTTTCAGCAAAATAGATTAAGGAACAAAAGTGTAGCAATTCAGTAGTTTAAATTAAAAGAAAGAGTTGAATCCTATATCTAAGAAAAAACGTATGTGTCACATCACCCTTCTGCTTTAAGCCTCTTTCCTGACTCCTTGACTTTATTCTAAAAGAGTAGCTGTCAGGATATTATCACGTGAAGAAGGTTCTTGTTAATCTGACAGTCATTATAATCTGCTCACATTCCAGAGCTGCACAGTTTATTGTGCCACATTTTATTGTACTTTAATTCCTATATGCTCACTCATAACAACAGGTCCCTCAAAATGACTTTATATGCTTCTAATTTTTCACTCTTGGCAGTCTTTTGGCACAGGCTAGTTAAAACCAAGAAATGCAACCTAAAAACTCACATGATCCAATTACTAACCCAAAGCAGAAAAATCTTGAAGCTGACAAGTCAACCTGATCTGAAAACTGACAACCATGTAAACCAGCTCAGGTAGTTTTGTGGCAATCATAGAAATGAATTGTCTCTAGGGCTAAATATTGTTTTTAGAGGGGTTTAGAAGTCAACAGATTCATCAACTCATTAAATCTGGGGTGGGGGGTTTAACTACTCTGTCAGAACTATCTTATAATGAAACATTACAATTCTTGTAACTAAGTCTAAGCACTTTTATACTGCAACATTAATACCAAGTAAGTCCCTGGTAGTCTGAGCTCAATACATTAAGAAAAAATAATTCTGTTCTATCAATATGAAAAAGTCATAGAATTCTATAATGGATTTCACTATAAGAAATTGAAATGTGATTTAATGCTTGACTTGCATGTGAATTCATTTTTTAGCAGCTGCAAAAGTTCATTTCTGCCATTTGGTTGTAACACATTCACTGTACTCCCTCAATTATTTGAGTTCCCACAGTTTCTAGGTCATCACTGCTGAGGCAGAAGTGCAACCAGGATGGAATTTGTCCAGAGTATTAGAGCTTCTGTGGAATATTTGGGAGCAGCAGGGCTGGAGCTAGATCCAAATCTTCAACATAGGTCTATGTGCCATCCTGGAGATAGGGCCAAACCTAGGACTAAAGACAGATACACCTACAGCATAACTCAGGTCAGGGCCAAGTCTAAGGGCTGGGGAGAGGTCTTAGGTGAGGCTGCTCAGGGCCATTAAGGCTATTCCTACTCTGGGGGCTTTAGCAGTGAGAAACCAAAGGATGAGGATGCAGAGTGACTGCAAAGCTCAGGGGTTTGTGAAGAATTGTGTGTCTGGGTAGTAAACCTAGGAAAAAAGGTAAGTCATACCTTGTGGAAATCCCAAATGAGAAATTAGGACTTGAACTCAGAAGGGATGCCAAAATCCATGAAAGAAAGATGATATGTAATGTCATCAAGTCAAAAAAAAGGGTGGGTGTTAAAAAACCCCAATACTATAGCTAAAACTAAAGAATGGAGTTTGATATGCAAACTGCCCCCAGGGAGGAAAGTAAGACTAATGGTACAATGAAGAGGTAAGGCTGAAATGCTCAAGAGAAGCTCAGACATGAGTAGATTTGGGCTGTGAAACTATGCTCTCTCTCTCCTCTCAAAGTCTGCAGGCTTCTTGTCTCTCTCTTCTCACTCTGGTGTTGAGTCTAGTGGTGTGTCATATTGTCTCTCCAGAAATAGTCCCCAGATAAGCTACCAAAACACCATCTCATGTGACAAAAAGCAGAGCAGTAATTGTATAGACTGCAGTTTGTGGTGACTGAGGTGGTCAATTTAATATTTTTAAATTTTCACTTTTTTTCTTTTTAAGAACAAAAATCAGCCTCTATTAAAATAGAATAATGCAAAGTATTCAATGATTATGAAAATCCAACACTTAGTTTGCTGTGCCACTTATTCTGGTTATCTTCATCCCATGAATCCATGGTTTATGATACATGGATAATTACATGATGAAACAAATCATCCTTTTACCCACATCATGTTCCATCAAGCACATATGTGGGTGATTTCTGCTGACTTCTCTCTACTGCTCTGCTCATTTTTTAGATGGCAAAAGACATGAGAGGAATGTTATTCCTTTGACCAAAATGCAGCTAAGGAAAAGCCAGGAAAGTAAACTTGTCCACAGCAGTTGTTAGATATACTGAGCAAGTCAATCCTGCCTTTTGCCTTAAGCTTGCCTTTACATTTGGGGCCTATGCTCTCTATCAGTAAACTGGGAAATAAGAGGATGATGTTACTGAAGGACATATACAAGTAAATATGGGGGTTTTGCTGGGTTTTGGGGTTTGGGTTTTTTTTTCCAAAATGCTTCTTTTACTTCTCAGTGAAGATTCAGACACAGAATCACAGAATATGCTGAGTTGGAAGAGACCTGCAAGAAAAACTAGAGCTTACTGATGAGCACTGTCTTCTGTCCAGATTCAAGAAGGAATCTGGGGGAAAAGCATCTTTATGTGTTTTATCTGACTAACACTTTTTAAAGAAAAGCTATTCACCAGGACCTGAACTGAGAATGCACAGGCAATTTTGTTCTGCTGAGTGTCTGACTCCACTATCTACATAATGTTACTATCACCATTTCTTTGGGTTTATGATGTACCTGATGTGCTCTTCTAGGCACTTACAATAGGATTAATGTACCTCCAACTGAAGCTAGTGAGCCCTTCAAATATACTTATTAAGGTTAACAAGATGGCTTATTTGAATTAAAATTCCATGAACAAAGGAATGCTATTCAGACCTCACATTATATAACAGTTATCTTCAAAATACTTTCAGAAATGTATCTAACTCTGGAATATTTTCAGAGAATCTTGCTGCTTCTAAAAACATCAAAAAGCTTTCAGTTTGTAAATGGAATTTGAGTTCAATGAGTCCTCTCATTTTAAAAGGTTCAGTAAAAAATATAAGGCTGCAGGATTGAGAACTACATTTTTGTCTTGCAAAGGCTTCCCTCCCATTGACTTGTGATGAGTCTGAGTAGCCTGTCAAATTAATATACACTTCCTACATGGACTTCATTAATCTACACAGAATACATGGTCCATCAATATTAAAAGTACCTTAACAAGGAGAGGGGGTGGACAGGGAGCGGGGTTGTGTCTCATCAATTGCTGTGTAGTGGGTCAACATCAATAAATGATTATGGCAAGGAATAGAGCCTTTGTACAGAGAGGCTGTTCCTAAACCCATTAATTTAGGGACTAAGAATGAAATGCAATTTTTTTATTACTTATCCTTATCTCAACTTGGTTTAATTTTACTTTCCTCTCTCCATCTATTTTCCTCTGCTCTCCTCAGCAGTTGTCATTTCTGTCTGGAAAATATATGTGCTGGAGATTCAGCTTTTGTCATTCTCTTTTCTCTCTTTCCTCCCTTTTCCTTTTCCTTCACAGTACTTTATATCTTTCCTTTGTAATACACTTCAGCTTCACTTTTACTTTGTTTTTCTACTCCCTTCTTTGTAGCTTTTTCCCCTCCCTCCTTTGCAGATTTTTCCCTCCCTCTTTTGCAGTTTCCTCAATCCCTTATGTATTTTTCCTCCCTCAGACTTAGTTTCTGATTAAATAATGACTTTACTTTTATAAAATAGAGGCAATTTCCAGATTTTAGTAGAATTTTTCCATTCTTTGGCCAACATCCCTCTTGGCTGAACATTTTCAGAAGAGGAAAAGATTTTTCTCATTAAAAAGTGAGTAACTGTGGGGATGCCAATATCCCAGCCCAGGGTATCCTGGAATGGAAAGGGAACATGATAAACCTTGCATCCAAAGCTGTTTGTCTGCAGAAAGAGTTGCTGTGAATTCCCAAAGACTTAGAAAGGGGAGAAGAAGTGGCAGTATTTTACAGCCACCTGAATGCTGATTCATCAGGCTTAATTAGAAGCAAATTCTTTAATACTGAGAACTGTCATCAGAAGGGAAAGTAAAAAGAAACCCTATGAGTATTCTCACTTCTTTTTAGTAATTTCCCTGAAACATTCATAGGGCAAAACTGAGCATGATGAAACCAAATAATAAAGGCATCCACCCAGTTAGTGAATGTGGAAGGGGAGGAGCACAATTCCTGCCTTACTGGATTAAAAATGCTTGAGATAACAAAAGAGGATGGGAGGTGGGAAGGAAATTACAGTTTCTAAGGACAGGCTGCTGCTAACAGTTTAAGTTTTTTATTTTTTCCATAATGAGATTTTTCCTGCTATCCAAATTACGAAGGTAAGGGCTATCTCTCCTAGCAGAACAGCAACCAAGGTGTCCAACAAATGATACTTTTGAAAACAAGCATTTTTCACTGTGCTTTTTCACTTAATTTCTGGCATAAAGGAGAACTAATTGTAGGGGGAGTTTACATATATATTTACAGTGTATCTTTACTTGAAATATACGTTCCAAAGAGCTTCAACTCTAAGCCCACCACAGCAGCAAACTATGGTACCACTGTGTGTGCATGCATGTGGAGGGTAGCTCCTTGTGGTGGTGATTTATCACAAGATATGGGATGTGCTCTTCAAACCAAACAATCCAAAAATCTTCCCAAGCTACATTTCATTACTTAAATAAAACCAGAAATGTTTCAATTTTTTTTTGACGATACCAAAGTTAGACTCTACTAATGCTTCTTCATGAGATCCATTTCAAAAGAAAGTTTTTTGTATATCCCACTTCTACACAAAATGAATTGCACTGCACTTGGTCTCCCTGGTTTCCACACCCACTATCACAACAGATGGATGGGTGACAGGATCTCTCCAGGGCAGATCATGTCCTCCCTTCCAGCATAGCTCTTGTAGTCACCCTGATCTGAGTGGGCAGACAATGTTTGGGACCTTCTGGGGTGTTTCTGTCATTAAAATGAGACTAATGACACATGGCTCACATCTCTGATGTCATCTTAGGTGACAAAGCATGTTTGTGTGTATACTTCTGGTTCCCTGCATACAAGAGAAAAACACAAGTCTGCCTCCCACACAGTTTTTTTTTTACCTGATCATTACCAGGTAAGGAAATACAGGAAGGGAGGAGAGGAGAAGGAGAGGAGAGGAAAAGGAGAGTAAAAAGAGGAGAGGAGAGGAGAGGAGAGGAGAGGAGAGGAGAGAAGAGAAGAGAAGAGAAGAGAAGAGAAGAGAAGAGAAGAGAAGAGAAGAGAAGAGA
>VZTT01061152.1:74298-116256 GCA_013400855.1 Buphagus erythrorhynchus
AGTGATGTGATAGACGGGCACAAGTGTGTGGGGAAGAGGGGAGAGGAGAGGAGAGGAGAGGAAGTAATTTGATTGTTCTGTGGGCAAGAATCTTCAGTAAGAACAGCCTATGTCTGCTCATAACCTGCTGCAAAGCTGCCAGAGCCCAGGGCACTTTGGACTCCTGCTCTGACAGTAGCAAATGGCCAGAGTGCCAGAATAACAGAATAACAGAAAAACTCATTGCTACACTTTAGCTCTGATTTGTGCCCCCTTAAACCTGTAGCAAATAACAGGTACAGCATGCTCACATAAAAAGGCAAGTGGTGCCTTTCCCTACATCATCATTTCATACGTGTGATAAAACTTGGCCAGCTGTGTTCAGTTAGACACTGCTCCTTTGATAAAGGCATCATTAAAATGTAGCAATTAATGATGGTCTAGGCTAGAATAAGCTCTCACATGGAGCATTAGGGCAAGGCATAAACTTAAAATTTATGTCCTCCACACCTGTAACTAAAGCAGATGAAAAATATCTTGGAAAGATCATGTAATCACTGAAGTTGCTACTTCATGGATCTTTAATACAAGGCACTTAAGATTCTGTGTAAAAAATGAGTCTTGTGATATTGCAGCCAACAATCTAGTTCTAATATATAAAATGCTTCCAACACACCCAAGTTCTCCTTTCAGCTGACTTTTTAGGAAATATTTTTTGACAAATATTCTATCTGATGTTACATTTTCAGGCTAGACTACAGAGGGTTTATCCAATTGTTGCTTTAGTTTCTCCCCAGAGACTTCTGCAATGTTTCATAAATCCAGATGATCAGTACAGGTCCTAGGGAAGGTGTAATTTGGCACGGGGAGTATATTCTGAGAAGAGATGGTAGACTTCCAAGATGCTGCTAAGAAAAACGATGTCTGACAGGCTGTTTAGGTCTGTGGGAGTTGATCTGTCATCTTCTCAGGTTCTTATGAATCGCTGCAGGTGAAAATCACAGTAAAATGTTAAAATTTGTCCAGAGCATCTTAAAAGTCACTTTTAGGAAGTGGCTTAGAAGTTTAAGTTTTTAAGTCTGGTAATCACCTGTCAAGAGTTTCTCTAGTCTGACTTCCGTGAATTAATAGAAAAGTCTTTATTTATTTACCAGAAGTAAAAATCTGCTTACCTTTGGCCACAAAGCTTTGCTGAAATGTTGTATGTGAAGTGTAAGATTTGGAAGTGGCTTGCTGGACTGAGAAGGGATGGTAGTGGGTAAATGCTCTGACCTTTATTAGTGATTAAGTTTGAAACTAAGCATGGAAGGAAAATACTCTGGTCTCAGGAAAGAAGCAGTGAACACAGGAATTATTTTTCCTTCTTCCAGAATCTGTGCCAGTAGCAGGAATTTCCTCAAGCAGTTCCATCACAGCAGATTAGGAGTTTATATTAAATCTTCTTGTCTGGGCTGCAAACCAAATCTCATCCCTCTTGCCATTATTTAATATGTTGGCCATCAAATATTAATTTAAGGAATGAAATATTTAGGCAGCCTCTTACTGTCCTTTTGTGATACAAGGCTGTATATGAGTGGGAGGACAAAGATATGATGCATGAAACCATAACTTGTGTTTCCAAGTTTCTGTTGTATGTCAGTTTGAGCACAGAGGTATCACACATCATCAGGGTCACTGAAATTCCATGAAGATCTTGCATGTACAGCAGTGTTTCAGGCTCTCCCTCAACGCTGTGGAAACACACCAGCTGATCCCAGGAAAATTCTTGTATGTGTGAAGTTTTGAAGAAAGATTTTTTGAACTCTAAAAGAGAAAAAAAAAATAAGAAAAAGAAAGAGCTGGGGAATCTGGGGACTCTGGGAGATATCTCTCTAACTGGTCTTTATTAATAATAGTTTCATGCTGTGATTATTTGCATACATTTACTGAGTACAGCAGTGCTATTTCCCTTGTTCTGATTTTGTCCTAGAAAACCATGAAACACTGGTGTGAAACAATTTGTCTAAAAGTAAGCTGGCTTAATTATGCTTATGCTTTATCTTTAATAGGTGGGTTTAGAATAAGCATTTTTGTTTTGTAGCAACTTTCAATTTTCCTTTCTTTTACCACCGTAGCAGTAATTGCTCATTTGCTTGTTACCTGTCATAGGAACACACAGCTCCACAGAGGGATGGGGAAGGCTGTGCTCAAAAATAGTCAATATATTTGGGAGACTCAGCAAAGTCTCTTACCCAGGAGCCTGTTTTTTAAGGATTATTTATGCCAACAGGTAGATCATAGTGGGGAGCAGTATTGGGCTGATGTCAACACAGCTAATTGGTTTGGTGGGAGCTAAAAATCTGGACCTATGTGTGTGTGTGTGAGATTCTCTGCTGGTGCTGATGCAATCATCACCACTGTGCCTGAGAAAGGTTGACTTTGTCTCCTACTCTTCTCTCCTTACAGCCCAGTGACCCTACAATGCACCATCTCTTTGCTTTTGTTGAAGGTTATCCATGCTGGGGGGCAAGCTGGATTTATGGCTGGGAATGGATTTATTCCACTGTGGGAGCTGTGATGCCACAGGCTTGGTGACAACCAGTGCAGAGTGGCACTGTCATTGCTGTAGCCCTGCTGCTTGCACCAGAGCCCCTGAGCTCCCCTGGCTTGTCCAGCTCAGCCCCCAGTGCCACCCCAGGTGCTGCTGGCACCGAGGCTGGGCTTGTCTGTGCACACCCAGAGCTGCTTCCCCTCCCTGCAGCACAGTGTGCTGGGGAGACAGGATCACTCTGAGCTGTGCTTCCCTGCCAGCAGTGGCTCATCATGCTCTATTGACCTGGCTTGTTCCTTACACAGAGCAGCAGGAGACCAATCCCTGTGCTGCTGCAATTGTTTATAATTTTACATGCATGGTCCATTTGGCTAGCACTCCATCTGGGCCAGCTTTACATCTCCAGCTCTCAATGTAGGTCAGCTGGCTGCCATTGCAGTACGTTTATCCTTTAGAGCATGGGTCCTCACACACACGCTCACTATGCATTGCATTTGCCCATCCTTTAAAAAAAAAAAGCTTATTTTCTAGAGAGCAAGTGGTTGAGCTGCTTGTGACATTAGCAGTCCGACCAGCACAGCAACAAAAAATCCTTCAGTCTAAGTATTGCACACTCACAGTGAGGGCGTTTTCAACTGTTTCACCTGAGGGTTTTTCTGACACTTTTGTGTTAAGGAGGCACTGATCTCAGCCCCATCAGTGAAATTCATTATTCAGTGTGACATTTGATGTCCATAAATCAAAGCAAGTCCTTCAGCTTTTCTGCTGTGCTCAGGGACAGTCTTCAGATGCTAAACCTAGGATCTGTTCTTTCCTGAATTCTCCACAGCCCACCATCAGACTTTTGGAATTTACATAAGAAAAGGATTCTCATAAGCTTGCACAAGCCATTTGGGTTCAGATTAAATACCTGCTCTTTCCTTTATCATATAAATTTGCTACATTGCTCATATAAGGGAGAGAGTGGTTGACATGTGCGTGCCTGCAGTCTTTAATCTTAGATATGATGCTTTATATGCAGTGAAATTTCTTTTGCATTAATTTCTAAGAAATTGAGACTTATGCAATCCTGATGTACAAGTCCCAAAAGATTTTCCAAAAAAGACAGCACAAACCAGCCAATGGGATCACAAATCAGAAAACGTATTTTGAGATAAACTTGACAGTGAAGGGCAGTGTGTGGAGAGAACTTTCCATGAGACTGCAGGGACTGTCCTGCTGCCTGCCGGATCACGATGTGGTACAGAGAAGGTGGGTGCTGCAGAGATCACTTCAGCCAAGGCTGTGTCTTCCTGTAGCCCTTAGGGAAATGTCCCTGGAGGAAGTCCTGACATTGCCCAGCCTAGAGGCAGGGAACAGTCTGTACTGGGAACTCCTTTTATTCTGGTCAAGAGCTGAAGTGAAAATAAATGAAACAATCAACCCTATGAAGCCCCTGCCTCCCTGGACTCCCCCAGAATCACACTAAGAATGCCCATCCATAATCTTCCTGACAGCCAACCTGGGTCAACCATGTCACCAGCCCCTCTGTGGCTGGGGACACCACCACAAATGCTCTGCCTGCTGTGACGTGGCTTCTTCATTGCCAGGGCTGTTGACAGGAGCTTGTGGGGCACCCAGGGAAGGAGGGAGTGGAGCTCCAGTGTTCTCAGGGGAGCATCCATCTCCCAGTCAGACATGACAGGATAGGCTCTATTGGTCTTATCTGCCCAATAGTGCATTGGCTGTTGTCCATTGGAGTGGCCAAGGAGGGAGGGGACAGGTGTGTGCCATGGTTTGGCAACATCTCTGTCATATCTGGCTGTAACAGGAGAATTAACAAAAAGGGTGGCCTTCCCTAAAATCATTTGCAGCCTCTGCCTCCCTGCATGGGGGGTGAGTGCCCAGGCTCACCCTGAGGCTGTCCATGTCTCATCTCCCTGACCACCAGGAGACACCCATCCCATGCTAACCATGTCACCAGAAAAAGCTGAAATATCTCTCTGAAAATTAAAACTTCAGGATGTAGAAAATTAAAACTGTTAGACTGGCTTGAGTACTGATCTGATCCAACATGTTAATATTTATTCATCATAACAAATAACTTGTACCTCATCAAATTACACTTTATTTTTCTCTGTTTCCTTCCTATAGACTTTAATCCATTACAAAAAGATTTTGAGCTGGAGAAGACAGCAGTCTGATGACTTATACTGAGGGATATATTTGTGAAACCCATAGTTTATCTAGAAGCTGGAGAATATCTTTTAGAAAGAAACAATTTTTAAGTTAGAGAGAGAGACAAATGCTGAGGTGAGTTTCTTCTAAGTTTAACTGTTATCCTGATTAAAGATGCATACATTATTTCTTGTCTGAATGTATTCAACTTCAGCTAGATCTGGCTGTCAGATACTGTTAAAACTTCTCTTCTAAAATAGAAAGTCTTTTTGTATCAAGAATATTTCTTTCTCTCTGGATAATTCTAGGCTGTGATCATATTAACCTCCCCTTTGCTAAACTGCTGCCTGAGCTATTGTAAACTTCACTGAAGGGAGATGAGACTTACTCCTCAAGCACTGGTACAAAGCTACCCTGGAATATTTACATTTTTACAAATGAAAAATATATTCATAAAGAGTATTCTGGATTTTTTTTTTCTTCCTTTTCGAGGCTTTTTTCCTCCTCTCACTATCCACATGTCCAATTCCTGAATCTTGGTTGCCCAGGCAACCTCTGCTGGCTGAGCCCTGGGTGCAGTGCTGGGTTTTCAGTTCTCTGCATAGAAGGAGGAAGATGTGAAAGATGGAGGAGCAGGTAACAAGCTTAGGTGGGGTAGGAAAGCCCAATAGATGACTGATGACAGTAATGAGAGCTTTATTTAAAGGTTAAGAGTGCTAATAAATGCATTTATGCCGATAATTTTAAAAATCCTATGACTTGCAAGAAATAGGAGGGGGAGATTCTACATCAGTGCATTTCTAATATCAGATGCAGTGTAATAGCTAAAAGTAATAAAAAGACATGAGTGTCATTTGATAAGCATGTTACTTAAACTGAAACTGATACAGCTCGTGCTTTCCTTTGCATTTGGAAAGCATGATCAGAAACTACCACCCAGGCAAAATGAGAGCATTTAAAATATTCTGAAAGTGCCTTGAGACTTGACTTAGAAGTAAAAATCATAAACAATAGCTTATATCAAGCCACTTCAGGTAAATCACAGAGGCTCATTTGCTACACTGAATTTGTTTTTCATTGCCTATCAGTAGATGTTACTTTATAGCTCCAAACTGACATTTGCTTGCTTTTATAAACATAGCTGCTCAGGAGACTACTCACTCCAATAGAGGAAAAGTTTAAACATTTCAAAAGCCCCAGAAGGATGTTCTCACACTAAAACTTCCTTCTTATGTGGATTTCAGTGTTTCTTAAGCAGGCAGCTTTCCTTTGGTCCAACAGAGTTGAATTACATGTAAATAACTCACCTCCAAGCAGTCAGGCTTGACTCTGGATGCAAATGGGGATTAGGTCAGTTTGTAGCCCCGTGTCACTGACTTGGGGGTGGTGACAATGACAGTGAGCTCCTGGATGCTGCAGGCTCTTGCTACGTAGGTTGAGTGTAGTCTTTGAATTGTAAGTTTCAAAAGCTTTTGAAAGCTTTTGACATTTTGCACCTCCCACTGATAGATGTGGGCATGGCACTTCAAGGATCGTTTGTCTCACTGTTTGTTAGAAGAACAGGTGACTTATTCTAACATGGAAGGAAAAAAATCAGAGTTAAAGTAATTTTAAAATCTCTAAACAATAAAATGGAAGAGATAGCAAGCACATTCCTGAAAGAAAGCCACGCTGAAGATCATTTTATAGTGTTAAAAATGTTTCCCTAAAGCAGGGGAAAAGGGAATCTGCGTAAGATGTTACTACCACCTGAATTAAAATATTCCTCCTACAAAATAGTTCATTTTCTCAGTACAAAATTATCATGACTACTTCCACTTTTCTTGAAGGAGCTCACAGACTCAGAAGGTTTTGAGGGATAAAGCATTAGAAAGATTCCATCTAATATTCAGGAACACAAGAGCCTTCAGACATCTGGGTTTCTATTGAGAGCTGAATCTCTCTAAAATGTTTGACCTCCAAAAAGATGCTCTGGAAATGTTACTGTGCTGCTACAGCTACCACTGCCAAATCATACAGCAATGAGGATTTATTCTGAGATTCTGTGATTTCTGCTGTAATGAATGATACAGGCTATACCTACAGCTGTAAGCAGGAATTATCAGAGGAAATGTTCAAGAGGAAAGGAAGAGGATGCAGAATTACACAGAGCAAGTAAAAAATGCAGATGTTTTTGAAACAGAACCATGGAGGATAGTTACAGACATT
This sequence comes from Buphagus erythrorhynchus, assembly GCA_013400855.1. NCBI lineage: Eukaryota > Metazoa > Chordata > Aves > Passeriformes > Sturnidae > Buphagus > Buphagus erythrorhynchus. The sequence goes on from VZTT01061152.1 coordinate 81,173, forward strand.
ATTGCAGCATTGTCAGCCTCAGGGGCACGTACACTGGGGGAGACTGAGATCAAAAATAGTTCTCTCCCAAATAAAAAGTAGGTGCTAGTGGGCAACAAAGACAAAGCATCTGTGGCAACAAAAAGTCAGCAAAAGAGAGTTTTCAATGAACATTTTATTTCAGCCATTGCAGGCTTAAAGCACAGACAGCTGCAGCCTTTCTTCAAGGAGAGAGGGGAAGATGCTGCTGTGATCAAGGCTGGTTTAGGCATCACTCCGGGAGACTCCATCCACCTTCAGCTCCCCAGGTTCTCCTGCAAACACTGCCCCAGGCTCAGTGTCTCCAGAGGATGGATCTGAGACTCTCAGAGGCTCAGCTCTGCCAGGAAAGGCTGCTCAGGCTCCTGAGGCAGATGCTGAAAACCCTGAGCTTCTTTTGCCAAGGACCCGAGCTGAAAGTGCTCCGAGGGCTCCCACTGCACAGGGAATGCTCTGCTCCCCCCAGGAGCACAGAGACCCTTCTGTCCCAAAGCACCCAGTCCTGCCTCTGCTCCTGTGCCCCTGCCTTGCCTTGCACCCTGCACCCACTCATCCAGGCCAGACTGTCTCTCCTGCTTCCACTGCACTTGTATTCCACACCACAGCTGGGGCATCTTTTGAGAACCTTTTCCTAGAGTCTATTATCCCACAGGAAAGCTGTTTAGGAAAATGAGGAAGGTTTCTTTAAGATTAATCTTCCACTGCTAGATTTGGTTAAAATTTAATAGTGATAAAAATTATTTTACTGGAGTTCCCAGAAGACAAAAAAAAACTCATACTGTCTTGGCTTTCATGAGGAAATGAAAGACTTAGCTTCTGGAAGTTTCAAAGAAAACTAATAAAAATAAAAAAGAAGCTAGAATTAAATTAGGAACGGTCATTAATTTGTTACTTGTGAAGTTGACCAATTATATGCATTACTGTTTTGCTCCAATATACTGGAAAAAATAAAAGTTGAGTTGTTTACCCCTTATTGCTACAAGCCTTTACAATAATAACTGTAGATAATTCACAGGTTTAAATGCAGTTAATGAATTACTAAGAAAAGCCCTAGATTTTTCATAGTTTCTGACCAGTAACCTTTCATTCCCAAATTTCGAGGTTGAAGGGATGAAAGATTTTTACTTCCAATCTTCAGTTTCTCTTTTAACTATCTTCATTGTAATAGGGAAATTCAGAGAGGAGACAGAGAAAGCCAAAATCGAAAATGAAACCTGAAAACTTAATTCTTCTGTAGTTTGGTCTTAATTTTAATTTTAGTGAAAATTCACTTTAAGTGAAAAGAGCTGCATCATTTCCAAAGTTTTTTAAAAGTTTTGAGTAAAATCTTATTCCATTTTCCTCTGATTAACAGTGTAGTTTGGATTCAATATTTCCTCAATCTTTAGTTGCTATTTGTCCCTTTCTAAATTTTCAACACTTACTTGATGATGACAATTTCCTAAGACTTCAGAATGTTGATTACTTTTTGAATGATTGGTTGATTAAAAATGAATTGTACAATATTTCCTTTAAAAATTCCTTAACTATACTGTAAAATTGCTCAGACCATAATCAAGGCATGCATTTTCCAAAACCTGTCTTTATTAGCAAGGTTTCCAAAGTTTCTGATCTGCTGTTCCTCTATACTTCCCAGTATAAATTAAAGGGGGTCCCTCTGTGTTCGAGTTCTTTGGTAGTTAGGCATTTTTCAGGTGCTTTTTCTTCTTACTTTTTACAGCAGAATTTAAGCAGTCAAATTTTCAAGACTACCATTCAACACAGTATTTAAAAGTGGTACAGTTGTTTCTCTGTCAACCTGGACTAGTGTGAAAACAGGCTACTAAAAATTCAGGAATAAAGAGAGTCATGAAAGGAGACCACACAGATGTGTTTGTTCACTCTCAGAACATAAAAGGTGAAAACTGGATGTGATCATCCTCCAAAAATATAGGAGGAGAAGAACAGTTTCTATTAAAGGCTAATACTGACAGAGCAATAAACAGATAAAAAGATACCATAAATAGATTGTGAATACATTTATGCTGGAAATAAGATGAAATTTCCTAAGTGCTAGAGCAGGGAGAGTCTGGTCTGATCAGTGCAAAAGGAGAAGGATCTGAATTAATCTGAGGATAGAACAGGTGCAGAATAATCTCTGATATGTTAGAAATTTGTAATTGTAGCATAATAAACACACAAATGCCTAACAGAAACTATATGGTATGACTATATGGTGGGAATGGAGTCATTGATGTTATTTCCTTTTTCTGGTTCCATTGCAATTTCAGTCCCAAAAAAAGGCAATTTCAGAAGCACCTTAAAACATGTATCTTACTTAGGATCTGCTTGAAAGTATTATCCAGGCCCAGAAGAAAAATATTCCTTTAAAAAAGTGGTGGGACTCTATGATGCCTCCCACATCATAATCAAGTATTTCTCCTGTTACTCCCTAGCTGCTGAACTTTATTTTCAGAGGTTACAGAAGTGCTCTTTACAAAGCAACCAATCCATGGGTTTCTCATGTAATTCCTCCTCTCTGCTCCCAAGTTTTGCCTAGTCAGAAAAGAAAAATCTCCCCTGGCCTCCCAAGCATCTGGAGGTCCAGTGGGAGAAATCACTCTGCTGCTGCAGGATAGAATGTCTGGAGATCCTCAAGGAATGGCCTAGGTCATGGGACTCATGTGTTCACTGCATTTTGCATGCCCAGAAAGAAATGCTTGTACAAAGCCAGTCAGAAATGTGAGCCTGAAACCTCTGAAATGCTCAGGTGGGAGGAGAGGGAACCAGTGGTGAGGAGGAGATAGGGAATAAACAGAATACAAAGACAGCTTCTATTTATCTTTCTGTTTTGGGACTGCTGGAAACTTTTTGAGGCATTTTAAAATCCTAGAAGCAGCTGTAGTTTATGTGCAGAGTGTGGGTAATGGAGTCAGGCTTCGAGACAGAACATTGCACAGCTGCCTGGAGCACATGGTAAATATTTATGGACGTGCCAGTCTAGAAGCAGTGGCATTTCCAGGTAAAAAAAATGCCATGAGCATATCCTTATCAAACAGCTCCAGTAATAACCTTTCCTAACCACCATTGTGCTCGCTTTTTTTTTTTCGTGAATAATTATATGACTTTCAGTGTTTCATCCTCTGGTTTGTAAAGGAAAATTGACAGCTATACAATTATAAACTGAGGAAAGCAGCTCTAAATTTCCATCTTAAAAGAGGTAGAGAATATCTAGAAACACCTTGAGGCATGTTCTTCTGGGGATGTTATTTAAAGACCCATTTTTTAAATCCTCTTTCTCAAGGTAGAACATCTTTACAGAGTTAAAACATAGCAGATCCTTCTGTGGTAAGTCTTTATCAGGATTAATGAAAATAGTGAAATGCTGTGTTAATCTAGATTCTTCCCCTTCTTCTTTATAATAGTATATTTTTTCTTCTGTTTTCATTAAATATTCTTTTTTTCCTTCCGGCAGACAAAACAGTAGCACATTCTGCAGACAAAATGTGTAGGTGTGTTGCCAAGGACAACAGTTTGAGACATAAATTGCTTTTGAACCATAAACCCTTTCATTGCTCTTTATTGAAGGGCATCTGTATGTTGTTATGTTAATTGAAAGTTTTCAGCCAGCCCTCCTGAACACAGGGATTGAGTGTGTTACAAACACCCAGGTTACAGCCCTTTCCACAGGGTGCTGGCTTTAAGTTTCACTGCAAATAGGTGTGTCCCAGCACAAGTTTAGGTTTAAAACAAATTTTATATAGTAAGAGAAAAACTGCCCCTAAAGGAGTGGTTCCTTAAATGCTACTAAAAGGGAATTAAAGGAAGCTGGCAAAAAATACACAACTAATGATTTCATCTTATAGATTAAATGTACACAAGAGAAATAAAGCAGAATGCATTGCCCAATATTGCCCACTTTCCAAATTACAATTTCATAGTGGCTGCCTAGATTCAATCCTTCATCACTATCAATTTGATCTTTGCCTTTTCCTAATGAAGGTGGTGGAGCTTAAATGAGTTTCACATTTGCTGAACTTTGGACTATTTTACCAAAATAATTGCCCGACAATATGAAAACATCAGTCAATTGGAAAGAAAAGTTATCAAGGCAGAAAGTTCCTTTTGCTTTGCTCTCAGCCTTGTCCCTTGGCATTGATTGAAGGTAAAAATGAGTCAGGTTCTCAGGGAAAGAGTGTAATTGATGGTTTTATGAAGTTGCACTGACTTCTGCCTTCCTAAGATCTGGCTATTGCTCTTTGTTTTGTTTTTTAAGTAGTCACAAGCATAATCTGTGTCTGGCTGGATCCAATTACAAACTTTCAGGTACGTAAACCACATGGCTTTTGCTTCCTTTATGTTCCCAAAGACACTTTTGATGCTCAATCACTTATAAACATTATAATATTAATGGTTTAGTTACAGAATGCTGCAGAGTTTCAAACACCAGCATCAGAAAGAGGTTTAATTAAATTGTTTAAGTCCATCCATCCATTCATCCCTCAGACCTGAGATGCTATTTTTTGGGGAAAAAAAAAAGGCTGATTAGCTGACAGCAACACTATACATAGAAATATTCAACATCCATAGAAGAACAGCACTCCAAAAGAAACCCTTAAATTACGGCAGCAAAGAAGGAATGGCAAAATGCACAACTTTTGCATCTGACACCTAGTTTTATGTTTTATGACAACTTCATGAGTGTTGATGTCCCTGTTCTCTTAAACACCTGTGGAAATTCAGAGCAGAGATGCAAGCTGGTCTCTCATCAGCTGATAACCCTCACCAAAGAGCCAGGGCAGCTCTCACTGGCTGTGTGGATCAACACACGTACACCACATATTGCTGAAGGCAGCCCATTTCATAAAGAACACAACCCCCTGGAAATGAGAACTATGACCAAAAATAGCCCAGAGAAGCAGATCCTCTCTGAAAATGACCCCATCTCTTTTTAACTTGGATTTCCCAAGATCTTGAGAAAACTGTAAGGTTGGCCTTCAAGTCTCTCTTTGAGGTGAGATTGTAGTACAAGCTCTGCTACAGCATGTCATTGAGTTTATGTTGTGACACTTAGAGACAGCTTGTTCTCAGCAAATATTTTATAATTTTCTTTTTTTTTTTTGTCGTCTAAACTGATGAATGCAACCACGCAAATCATAACATAAAGATATTTAAAATACTTCTAGAAGAACCATTTTGTCTCTGAGGGCAATAAATAACAGGACAAAGACTCTTTGCTTGCCTTGCAGGACTTGTCCAGACCAGAGACTGGAGGGTGTCTCAGCCCCTGCTGATCTCCCCTTCCTGCAGCATTTGGCCCTTGAGCCCCAGAGCTCCTACACCCCATAAGTGCAGTGGGCAGAGCTCTGAGAGCCCCAGGCTTCCAAGCACTCTTCACAAAGTTACCTTCTACCCCAGAGCCAAGGGCTCTGTGATGTGAGGCACAGAGACTCCCAAAACCTTCATTTTTCAGCCTGTGTGGTAACTGAGTCCCTGGCAGGTTCAGTTCCTGGCCAAACATTCTTTAACAGGAATTTGACCCATCTGTCCAAAGAGCTGATTTAAGGCTCTGGTTAATGAGTTCTGTATTGGTGTCTCTCTTTCTCTTCTCTTAGAGCAAAAGTCAGGGAATCTCAGCTATCAAAAATCCAATCCCTGCCCTCCCCCCAGGATGCAGAGTACAACAGGTAAGTCAAGTTAATAAAAGATAAAGCAAATAGAAATATCTCATGCTTGGTAGATAAGGGAAAATGACTGCAACAGATAGGATAGAAAACAAGGAAAATATACTATCACAACATAACAATAAGATTTCTAGTGTCAGAATAAGAAAAGGTGCTGGGCTGGTAGATTGTCAGCAGTGTATGTGCATCCAAATGTCTGTGGAAATCAATTTATATATCAAAAGGTGAATGAGAACATAAGGGAGAAAAATTACAGTATTCTAAAGGGTTAGAAAGATAAAAATATATGTATAGATGTGCATGATTATTGGGGAAAGACTTGCAGAAGTATCATTTGGAACAGCCTTATAAAGAATGAAAAATACAACAATAGGTATGCAAAGTTACATTGTGTTTCTGGAGTATCTTGGATAAAATTTTACAAATTATACAATTACACAAACTTGTGTAACCTTGTGTAACTTTTTATGTGGGTATTGTCAGGACAGTTTACATCTTTCATGTGCACACAGAGAAATCCTACATTTCAAATTATTTTTCAAATGAGGTGTTTGAAAAGGAATTTCAAAATAATAAGAAAGAAAAATGCTAGCATTTAACTGGTCAGAGATGAAATCTGAGGGATTTGAGGGATTTCCCTAATTCACACCAGTGAAAAGGATCACCTGCTGACCCATGCTTAACTCATTTGATGAAGCAGAACTCTCTAAATAAATGGCTCTGCAAAGGTGGGTTGACTTAACTATTTAAACAAAGGAGATGAATCATGGATGATACAACCATAAGTAACAGAAGGAAAGAAACACGGAGATTACTTTCCAGGAAAAAAGTCATGGTGACATGGGCATTAGTCAGTCTGTCATAGAAACAAAGGAATATTCATTAAAAATTAGACTGTAAAACACAATAAATGGTCTGAAAGTGAAATCCAGCACTTCTGCATTGGCAAGGAGCACAGCAGAGAAGCAATCTCTTCTCCAGNATATTATTTTTTGTCCTTCCAAGTCTTGTATTTTCATAGTGCTCATCACAGCAAAATTTAAGCCCTCCTAAAGTGAGTTAGATCTATATCACATGAGATTTTTAATATTTCCAAGTAAAACAGAATAAATCACTGTGATATTTTCATAAATATCTAAATCTCTTTTTCAGCATCTCCAGCTTTTGAAGAAAAGTGAGAAGCTTAGAAATAATTGATTTCTGGGATTTTTATGTAAATAAAAACAAACAACACACAACAAAAAAAAAGTTATAATAACGGGGTTTGGGTTTTTTAGCAAAACAACTACAAATACCTTGCTCATCAACTAAGATAATGGAGACTACACCAAATTTCCATCTCCTTTACTTGGGGCTTATTCTCCTTTTAATATATTTAGGAAACTATAAAAACAAATGTCATGTGGAAATGTGTGGACTTACTCTAAGTGCTGAAGTAAATTTTTACCTGCTCTTTCCCTCTGCATAGTCAGAGCAATGTGAATGCTAACTAAGCCCACTTTCCTATTTTATGATTCCACTTTTACAACATAGTGCAAATAACCCAGCTTTTCCTCCAGGAGAGGAAGCACAGACTCCCACGTAAGACTTTCCCCAGTTTCTTCTCCTGGCTCAAAGTCAGACTTCACCTCCTGAGTCAGAAGTTCTTCACACACTGAACTGTTTGGCATTTGCTTGAAAAGAGACAGCACAAACCAGTCAGGACTGTGGAAGAAGATCCAATGATAACAGTGACAAAATTCCTTTCTTCTTGAGACCTCTGTTGTGATTGATATTGCCTAGAGCTGCTGTCTTGCATTTTGGGAACTTCTGACTAGTGCTGAATCTAAACTTCTCATGCAACAAAGACTTTGTGTATCTGGAAGAAAGACTAGAAGCTGACCCTCATTTTGACCCATTCAGGGACCTGCTTGTCAGAGTCCCATGGGGTACAGGCCTGGAGAGAAGCTGGGTCCCAGTGATTTGTTTGTGCTGCCATTCAAAGGGAGCTCAAGGGGTTGAAGAAATGTGCCAGAAGAAATCTCATGACATTTAATAAATAGAATAAAAATCCTCTACCTGGGGAGAAATAGCCCCATGTACCAAAGCAGGCTGGAGGCCAGCCAAATAGAAAATCTCTGCAGAAAAGGATCTGAACAGAGGGGCTGGTGGGCACCAAGTTGGCCACGAGCCAGCAGTGCATCCTCACCCTTCCAGCCTTAGCAATTCTGTATTTTTTTATGCTGACATGTTTTCACACCCTCATGAAACATTTCATGTCACATTTTCTCCAGTCTTAGCAAAAATCTATCAGGTATTCCTCCTGCCACCTGGGTGAGGCAATAGGCTGAGAACAAGAGGGGACTTTCACCCATCCTCTTTCACCTCTTTGTAACTGGAATGTGAGTCTGGGATGCTCCCACACTGGTTACTCTGTAATGCAGGTCCTAAGCACCACAAGCATACAAATTAGAACATTTGTAAGTACAATAAGCCTGGCAGAGAAATTATAATGATGTGGACTGATCAAAAGATGACTTTCATTGTGCAGCTGAGAACACTGCAATTCAAGAGAAATTAAAGTCTTCAAAGTTGTGGCTGTGCTGCTTAACAGATGGGCTTCTTCAAAGATAAATTATTAATCTAACAGAAACTATAAATACCAGAGTGTGAATTGAACAACCAAACCACACACCTGCTGGTTTAAATCCATCAGGAATATGATCAGATCTCTGCAGCAAGAGCAATGGGGGAAAAAAGCCAAACTCCCTGTTGGCTAAAGAAAGCAATATCAAGCACCTTGTCTTGATAGGTGAGACACAATGGTTGTTTTCACCAAATAAATGACTACAGCAAATGGGATGTAATTAAATTTTATGACATTTTTTGAAAAAGAAAAGCATGAATGGAAACACATTTTTATACAGAGGTTGTCATTCTTGGGAACAAGGAATCTTTAAACCTGTGATTATTTTATGCAGAAAAATTTCAGACACTTTTCAATACTGTTCTTCATCCTCCTCTCCCTGCATAACTCAAGCCTCTACTTCTAGTGCTCAGATCACTTTTAGAAAATGGCTGCTTCTTTTAGGTCTGAAAAATGCAAAGCAGAAAAGGGAAACAAAGAAAGGCTGGGTAGCAACACAGCATTTCTAGATATACCAAGGGCAGATAGATGCCACTTAAAAGGAAAAGTGAATATAATAGGATTCTTTAAAATCACCTCCTGCTTTGGGTTTAGAAGAGCCCATCCTGACAGCCATGCAGCTGTGGCTGCCAAGCTGTCATGTCAGTACCCTCACCACCCAAATCAGCACTAGCTGCTGCCTTTGCATGTGTTGAAATCTCACCATCAGTTGTCATTAACTTCAGAAATAAACTCCTGGACTCTAAAGGACAAAGAGTGAAAGCAGGGGAATAGCCATTTACAACATTTGTATTGGACCTTCCTGTATTCACAGGAAGGGCATGGAAGTTTTTGACTAAGAAAAAGCTTGGAGCTGATGGGATGCTCCAAAAGCAGGCACAGTGATGGTAACTCCCTTCTGGGCTCTTTGCCACTTCCCTGGACAATAGTGAAGGGCTGCTCCTCATCCTGGAGGAGAATGTCCCTTTGGCAGAGACCACTGCTGAACAAGAGAGTTTTTAAAATTACTGTGTGTCCCTTGCACTCTGTGGTTACTCACACAGGAGATGTGGCCCATGTGTGGTTACTTGCAGCAATAATCTCCATCACGGGCAGCAAGCACAGGGGAAAATTACTTTCACTTCTGCCCAGCTCTTACCCCATGTGTTTTTGACTGCTGCACTGTATCATTTAATTTAGTAGAGTTCTTCTGTGCAGTGATCTGCTGCATTTCATCTCCTGGTAGCATGCTGCAACTTAAATATTTTAGCTGAGGTCTGGTAGGCTTCACTTTGTTTTCTCCTCACCACTTTTCATCTGTTGCAGCTCCCCCTTTCATTCCTATGGCCTTGCTATATCACTGAGTGTTAAGCTTCACTCTCCTTTATAACCAAAAGGGAGTTACCTAGAAAGTGATGGATTTCCTGGCTTTCAGAATGGGTCACCTCTCACTCCTGAAAAATAATCTGCAAAATGTAGATTTTTGTCTTCATCTCTGAGCTGTGTGTTGTGCCAGGAGCTCCAGCATCTCTGCCTTGTCCACCCAGCACAGCAGCTCTGGGAGTGCCCTGCTGAGGCTGGGTTTCCTTGTGTCTGCAGTGAATTTTCAACAAGACTGTCCCAGCTCTGCACTGCCTGCATTTCAGACCACAGGAGATACAGACAGTGGGTGGTGAAGATGTAGGCACAGCTTCTCTATGTGATTAAAATTAATTCCACAGCTAAAATCAGGAGGATTACATAGATTTTCAGAATCTGAGCACAGAAAAGTTTAACTGTGATAACAGAGGGGTCCTGCACACAAACACAGCTTATGCTTGAGCTCAGCTGAAGATACCAGCCTGGTGTTGTGCTGAAAAGGCTCCTCCCTGCTCTGAAATGCTAAATTCTCTTTAATAATTCATCATTTCTAATCTGAGCTGCCTTGCATGCAGATGGTTCAATAAGCTTACTCCTCAATGGATGTGAAAGACCACACAGGCATGCTCTGTCACCTGGACTTTGACTGTCCAGCTATAAAATAAAATAAATTGTCCGTTTCTATGAGGTCTTGTAAGGATTGCCACATTGAAAATATTTATATACTCAATTAATATGGAAATATAAATATGGTTAATGAAAAATATATTTATTAATATAAGTAAAATTGCATTTAAATGCTGTCAAGCCTGATTCAAGTGCAGACATTGAAAATTCACAGAATCATAGAATTCTCTGAGTTGGATGGGACCCACAAGGATTATCAAGTCCAACTCTTAAATAATTAAACCCGTGACCTTCATGCTCAAACTGAGATAACCTCAGGGTCATTTAGGGGTTTATTATATTTGATTTTGTAGCTGGCTGAGAATCAGTTGTCTCTAAACCCTGCAGTGTGGAACCCCAGCCATGGTAGGAGTGCTGTGACTTCACCCTCCCATCTCTATCATGATGGTCACATCCACAGAGCTCAGGCTGTGCTGCTGCACAGGCTTTGGCATGAATCCTAGAGGAAAACAGAAGCTGCCATTTGACTGGGAAGAGAAGGATGGAGATTTTTGTGTTACATATATCTCCACCAAGACATGTCACATCCCAGTCCCCATCCCCATGATGTGCTTTGTCTGGCTGACACCATCATTCTGCTCCCTTGCAGGGAGGGAATGTGCAATAAATAAACATTAGTCAGAATTTTTTAGCTAGGGTTTTAATTATTTCTTCTTTGAAACAGCTTTTTCACAGTTCCCTATGCTCATGCAGGGTTAAGGTTATCACAAGTGTGGGAAAAAAAGAAAAGAAGTTTTGTGCAAACAATGTAGGCAGGAAGAGCAAATGAAATTGGCTGTTTGAACTCCAGGCTGCTCATTACTTCAGAGGAGAACAAAATTAAAGGCACATGAGTAAAAAGACCAGAAGTTCCTGAAGAATGCTGTGTACATACATCCTCCAGAGCCTCCTCCAGCCCCAGGTTTTGTTTGGAAGGTGAACCCACACTGCTTTCACTGGAGAGAAAAAGTAAGATGACAAATTAAAAAATTAGCAATCATCTGAAGTTAAAAATTACTTTTACAGAAAAATAAAGATATATTCCTTTGCTTCACACAAAAATAAACCTATGAACCTGAAGAGATCCAGTCTTCTATATAACCTGCTTGAGCTCTGGTGTGTCAAAAGCTACCACAGTGACTCATTTCAGGCAATGTTATTCCAGCAATGTACTATTCAAAAAATATATTCTTTATCTTTTCTTTGGCTTTCGAATGCTCCAAACAATATACACACTACCTGGTGAACAGTGCAGACATCATTTTTAAGAGAAGCTGAAATAAATGTTTCTTTCTTCCCACTATCTTTTAGTTTTTATTTTTAATAAAACAGTTGTGATTTTCTCTTGAGGTGCTTCATATATTCTGACAAGAGCATTCTCAGACAGAAAGGGGGAAATTCTTTCTCCAGGAGAAAATTTCTGTCAGTAAGGCTCCCAGTTAATTTTTGATTGAGAAGTGGAGAAGTTTTGCTGACAAGAAAAAGAGCCCTCAGTGGCTCTTGGAAATGTGAAAGTATATCACAAGCATAACAATAATCTTTGGAAGTCACAGTCAGTCAGCAATAGTTGTCTGAACCCAGTGCATGTCATAGCTGAACAGGGCAGAGGGACCATTTTATTTTCAGAGTCCCTGGAGAAGCTATAAATTCTCCTCTTAAACTTCATAATTCCTCAGGCTCCATGTGCTTCACAATATTCAGCAATTGTGTATCCTACAAAACAGTAAGTCTTGATGAGATTTGAAAAGCCCTGGGTGTAATTTTTAAGAGAGCTGCCTGTGTTGTTTCTTATCCCTGCTTCCAGAGGGTAACACATATTTTAAGACATTACATACATTTCCACCCACAACATAAACAAATAAACATAACCTAAAATTTCTAACAAAATCAAGGACCAAAAGTTAACAAATGTGAAAAGGCAGGGTGACCAAACAGTGTCATCTCTGACTGGCAGCACATTCTTCACAAAGGAATTCCAGCTCCTTCCCACCTTCCCAGCCTGAGAGCAGCATTATTCTTTGGTAGATACCCGAGTCCACCTCTGTGCTAGTTTTGTCCATGGTTTTGCTTCACCTGCTCAAAGCCAGCCCAGGTCAGCTCAAAGCACAAGATGCTCAAGGGACCTCTTTGCACTAAGCTGATGCCACCTATTGCCATCTTTACCTGGGGCAGTTCTTTGCCAGTCTGATATTACTTATATATTAAAGACTTATCCCTGTTCTGTACTCTTGCAGCAATACTCAGAGCAGCCTTAGGCCAGGTCTGCACAGACTGACTTCACATATTTGCAGAACCAGTTTGATTCATTATGCCTCACTTTAGAAAATCTGGGCTAATCTGCAGCATACACAGAAAAAACTTTTTCTTCCTAGAATCCTTATATAGAAACATCCTCCCATTTTATATGGTTTAGCTTTTGTTTATGATGCTGAACACAAATTTCCATAATGGCTTTGATATATCACTGTCTACAAGTCATTACCATGACTGAGTTATTTATGTCCCTAAATGTTTACGTATTCCATTTCAACCACAAACTATTTATCAAACAAAGGCAATCACTGTGAAAAAAACTCAGCCTTTTGCTTGTGAAGAATGATCCAAATATAAGCACTCTCTTCTGACTACACATTAATCTTCTATAAAATAAAAAGTCTGTCCCTTTTTCCAAGCCAGGAGCAGCAAAATGATTTCAGGATGAATTTTTGAAGTACTCTGTAGAAAATTGTTCCTTTGAGAAATCCTGGTCAACGTATTTAGTTCCATATGCATATTTCATAGCATAATAGATTGGTATTAAATGCACATAACAGCAGCATAAGAAAAATAGTTATTGAAGGAGCAGTAGTTATTTATTTGATAGCAATTTGCCTTCAAAGACCAATGTAAAATCAGTTATTACTTTATGTGCAAAACTCATCCTATTCCTATTTTATTGGTCAAAATGACTTTTTTTTTGGCTTTTTAAAGGGTTGAATTGTTCATCAAGAGCTTAACAAAGGACATGAGAATAAGACTGAATTCCCTGGAGGTGGGCCCAGCTTTTGTTCTGGCTGAATAATCTGCAGTCATCCTGCAGATCCTATGCCAAACTGGACCCTGCAGGCTGATTTTGCTACTAATAATTTCAACATGGTTTGCTTGGACCATCACTTCCAGGCTGTCCATCACTTGACCCACTGTATACAAATCTACTGCCTGCAGAGGAACTCCCAGAAAACAGAGACCTCCCAAGTCCATCCCTCTGTGCTAAGGCAAGATCATCCATATTTAAATCACACCCCACAGCTTTTGTCCCAGTAGCTCTTGAAAAAGTCTTAGTAAAAGAAGCCCCATAACCATGCCACTGGTAATAACACACTTCTCTGATTACTAACAGCAGTGTTAAACACTGCATTTATACCAGGTGCTGAAGTAATTTTGATAAAAGTTAAGAATTTAATACCCCCAAATCGCTTAAAACTTAAACATGGCACATTGTTTTAGATGTAGTTCAAAAAGCAATCTTGGCACAGGAACGTTTTTTTTAGCAATTGCTGGTTTTTCAGTGTATTTTTCTAGCAGCTAAGTTTGATTGGTCCTGCTCCTAAAACGAACACATCCCTTTATGAAAATAATGTGAGGTACCTATCTCTGTAGTACAAATCACAATAACTGAGGCTATAGAACATAAATACAGACCTCCTCCATAAGTTCACAGCCAGATTAATCTCTGAGCTGCTGTTTGTCCACACAAAATACTCTTCTCCTGATTTGCATATGAGCAACATACACACTTCTGGATTTTATTGTCATCATGTGTTTACTGGCAACTAGGAAATATGAAAGCACTGAATTCAATGAATAAATTATTTGCTCAACAGTCCACCAAGCAGTCATTTTTTGTTAGAACAGAGTATCATGGGTTAGCTTCAAAGGAATTCTTTTTCTCTAATTTTTCTCTTTTCTTTTGAATGGATCAAATGGATCAAATTGCTAGAATAAATCAGCTAAAGGAAACNAAAAAAAAAAAAAAAACAAACAAAAAAACCAAAAAAAAACCCAAACAGAAATGATCATCCTGTGGTGTCTTGGGCAAAACAACATGTGTCAGCCTAAAAGTAGGCTGACAATGTTCCTTTGCCAGGTCCTGCCCTGGGCCAGCCACTCCAGCCTGCAGCAGGCTCCTGATGCAGATCCCTGCTAAATTCCCTGCTAAATTCCCCAGCAGGCACAGGGCTCTCCTGTAAGGGTTCTCCCCACTGGCATTTATGCAACAGAAAACCAAAAACAAGGCAGCCTTTGCTGTGACAACTCACATCAGGCCCCAGAGAGCTGCAGAAGTACAAAGCAGCAGAAAAATGAAGACAAGAAGTCAACGGGCTTTGGAACCCTAGGAACTGTTTGCCCAGTAAACAAAGGATGTTTGTGGTGGGAAGTCCAGGGATAAGATATAGGGCTGGAAAAAACATCACCTCCAATGACACATGAGTACCAGTGCATCATCAGGAACAGTGTTTCTTTCAGCTCTGCACAAGCCTGACACGCTCTAAAGATACAAATCCTAAGCAACAGATTGTAACTTTCACTGCCCAAGAAGATAGTAACAAATTAGAATTTTTGTCCAAGATGTCCTTAGAAAGATGAGGACTCAGCAGGCAGCAGTGGATGAACGTGGGTGGGACACCACTGGACAAGAAATGACAGCTTTTACAATGTCCAGCTGCAGCATTAATGTCTACCAGACCCAGAAAAAAACCACATCACCACCAAAGCATCTCAGGGCTCAGCTACTCCAGCTTAGCTTTGCTAGTTAGTTTTTAAGACACAGCCACATAGTCACAGTCAAGTGTGCTTTTAATTGCAATCCAAATCTATTAAGGGTCGTTTAATTGCTATTCATCTCCTCTGCACAGGGAACTCAGCTAATCCAAACCATCTCAGGGCTTTTTTAGCTGGGCTGTCTTTGAACAGAAGTAGGCAAGCAAGAAATACGTGACCTATCCATGTGGCTCAGCCTTGACACAGTTATCTTCAGACAGTACCAGCCAAGGACAATGCTCCTCAAACTGTTCACACTACTAAAAAGGACCTGGACTAGCAGATGGATTGGAAACAACTCAACGTTTGAAAATTTAGATTATATGAATGTTGCTTGTTAATTACTTTTTCCTAAATTTGGCTGGAAAAGGAAGATTTGGGAAGCTATCCAGGCAACAGACTAGGACAGGAAATTTTGGAACCAAACCATGGAATACAGACATGTGTTGTGTCTTTCTTGTTAGCAACGTGCCAAATCCAAAGGTCTTCATCAGACTCCTTGGCTCTGAGGATTAATTAACAGTTGCTGCTAACCAAGAGCTGTATGATAGTATAGTACATATCCCATTTCCCTAGTAGCAATGTGAGCTTATTTCAGTGAGTCCTACTTTGTTTTATATCTACTTTTCAGGAACTGAAAAACATATATGCTTGCTCAAGCTCACAAAGCAATTTTGTTTGTTCTGGTAGAAGAACAAGGATGAAGCAGGCTTACCTGTAAACAATTTCTTTTTCATTTATCAGTTCCCCATTTTCCACAGATTACTTGTCACAATATCAGAAGGGCACAACTTGGAAAAAAAAAAAAAAAGAGGAGCCTTACTCAGGCATTGGACTGCTGAGATAACACTGCAGAATTGGGTTTGGGGGAAAATAAAAGCAAGATAACTTATCAGATGTTCAGCTTGCTAAAGTTTAGCTAATATTATTTTGTGCTCCTAAAATACCTCACACTTTAGATACCTAACAATTAAAAATAACTACCACAAGAGTAGTTATTACAGCAGAGTTCAATTTTGGAAAGAAAACCATGCTAGCAGTGAATCCCAGGGGCTATGAACAGGGACACTTGTATTTCTTGCCTCTTAACTCATCAACTGCTAAACCCAAAACTGTCAGTAAAGCTCCCTAAAGCAAGCCTGTGACTGTGTGTGTGAGTGGAATGCTTTTAACAATTTGTCAGAGAAGAAGCAGTAATTTATCCCCAGCTCAGCTCTGCTGCCACATTCAGTGCAAACAAGGGGCTCTGCATTGAGCAGGGAGGTTGGGGCTGCCCGGGATGCCCAAATTCCCTGCTGGTGACAGCCCAGATCCCCTGCAGTGACTGCCCAGATCCCCTGCAGTGACTGCCCAGATCCCCTGCAGTGACTGCCCAGATCCCCTGCAGTGACTGCCCAGATTCCCTGCTGGTGACAGCCCAGAATCCCTGCAGTGACACACCAGATCCCCTGCAGTGACAGCCCAGGTTCCCTGCTGGTGACAGCCCAGATCCCCTGCTGGTGACAGCCCAGATCCCCTGCTGGTGACAGCCCAGATCCCCTGCTGGTGACAGCCCAGATCCCCTGCTGGTGACAGCCCAGATCCCCTGCTGGTGACAGCCCAGATCCCCTGCTGGTGACAGCCCAGATCCCCTGCTGGTGACAGCCCAGATCCCCTGCTGGTGACAGCCCAGATCCCCTGCTGGTGACAGCCCAGATCCCCTGCTGGTGACAGCCCAGATCCCCTGCTGGTGACAGCCCAGATTCCCTGCTGGTGACTGCCCTGATTCCCTGCAGTGACTGCCCAAATTCCCTGCAGTGACAGCCCAGATTCCCTGCAGTGACACACCAGATTCCCTGCAGTGACAGCCCAGACTGGCACTGTCTCCCGTGCAGAAGTGGGGCAGCTCTGCCCCAAATGCCGGTAATTGCCCGTGTTCCTGAAGCCGATGTGTGCTGCTCACAGTGCCAGACAGAGCAGTTCCCCTGAGCCTCAGGTACCCATCCAACCTGCCTTCATCAGGCTCTGAAAAGATGGCTCAGTTGTACATCATCCTGGCACCCACCACCTCTCACCTCTGTCATAAAGAAAACAGGAGACCCCCACTACAGCAAAGGTTGGTCATGAAGCAGAGAACGTTTCCTGGCTTTATTAATTAGAAGTGGAAAGGATAGATGACTCAAATTATGACTCTACCTGTGTTTAATGGAAATGCATTTTAAATGTGTGTTTTACATTGTCAATATTATCAGAGCTGCTCAAGAGTACCATGAAATATTTCCCAAACATTGATGGGATAGCATCTTCCTTTTAGTACAATTTTTATATGTGGCTTTTCCAGGTAACATGAAGAATGTTTGCAATCAAAATAGGAAATCAACTTTTTTTTTTAATCTAATAAATACATCTGAAATTTACTTCTCATCTCTTGCATGTTCAGGCAACACAGATCACCTCTTACAGCTTGCTCTAAAAAAATGAGTTAAAAAATTATTTAAACAGTGATCTAAAATTTTCAATTCAAAGTAGCTCATGTTGACACTTTAATGTAATTATGATAAAAGCATAAATAAAAGCGCACCTCTTGAAAGCTAATTTAATAATTTGAAGCAATTATTTCAGTTTATATATGTTTGTATTCTTACACAAAATTTAAAAATAATATTAAAGCATTAAGTTAAAAAGTAGACTATGTTTAAACTATGTTATATAGTTATATTATACATAGATATAATACTATATTATATAGTGAATTTATATTACAAAATACTGAGGTACTGATGTTTAAAAACTTGAAAACTGAAGCAAGGATGTTCCCATCCTTATAAATTCATGCTGAATTTAGGTTTTAGCATGGTTCAATGGGTTGAAAAGCAATAAATCAGACCTAGAAAAATGGGTGAACTTCTTAAAAGAATAAACTATATGGATACACTCCTTGCTCTTCAGATTCTTTTCTGACTTAAATTTTGGTGGTGTGCATGCTCTCAGCCCACCTAAGTGGATGACAGACTGCAGTTTAACCCTTGCTGTGCTATGGCCTCCTCCCAAGGAAGGAACACAACACCCCCTGGCAAAGGGAAATGATGTCCTGCTGAGGAGGCTCCAGCACTGGGGGCTGACAAGCAGCTCTGAGTGGGACAGGAACACCCAGGAACTGAACGAGGTAAAATTCAGAGAGAAGAGGATTCTGGCTGGAAGCCTGCCCAGGGCTTGTTTAGAGAGGCTGAAAAAAAAAAAATATTTTTTTCAATCATTCCCAGAGACATACTGGTACAAAAATCTTTGTGCTATTAAATTCCCACTCATTTTCAAATTTCACTATGTTGAAATTTCAGCATTTCATGCTAAATCTGTTTTCTCACCCTCTCTTCTACCTGGCTATCTATGATAGATACCTGTGAAGTTTTATTTCTGCTGAAGGACCTGGTTGCCCCCTGCCCTGGCTGGAGCTCAGCTGGGTGAAAAGGTTACATCCCCCAGCTCAGCAATAGCTTCTCACATCACCTCGCTGGGAAACACGGGCACACTTCCAAATCACTCACTGCAAACTGCTCAGCCCACAGCTCCCTAACCTGATTCAGTCAAACCCATCAGGTTCAGTTAAACCAAAATCAAAAACACCCACCCAGGCCAGGGGGCTGTCAACCCCAGCCCCTTCCACTGCTCCCACCCCACCTTCCTACCAGAGCTCACCAGCTCCTCAGAGCTCCCACTCCACCTGATGGGTTTGGAGGTTTTCAAATACCAATTATTGCACAGGCTGGGTTTTTTTTGGGTTTTTTTCAGTTTTGTTTTTTTTTAATGCAGTACAGTGACAGAAAGAAACCAGCTCAAAATAGAAATGAGGGGAGAAGGATGACTTCTGGGTAAGGGTTGGAACAAGCATCCTTGTAGGCAAAGATGAGTGGCAGCTGAAGACCCTCACCCAAACCAGCCACTGCTTCTGCAGAGCTGCAGTTCCTCTTCAACCCAAATAGTTTTAGGGAGCCTTGCTTTCAGCTGGTGTTCAGGATAATGGGCTTGTCCACTTCTTGAGCTGGCCAAACACAGCCTCTTCAAGGAGAAATTTGAAAGGTTTTATAGACTGCTCATATTTCAAGAACACTAGCAATACATTCTTTCCATATAAGGGTTTTTTTTCTCTTCACCAAGAAAAAAGGATTTAAAGCCTAATACTGAAGATGCAGTGACTATTTTTAAGGCAGCCTGGTCAGAACTGTACAGCTATTTCTGTCTGTAAGGTAACTGGTATGTTGAGGTGGTAAAGAAGGAAAGAATTATAGTTATTATGCAAACACAGAGGAAAGGGATTTGGGGAAGGGAATGAATTATCACCCTGAAATTCAAGGACAAGATAAGTTATCCCTAAATCTTAAAAAGTGAAAGCTATTTAAGAAGAATTATGGCTTTGTACTTTTCCCTGGTTTTGCAGTCCCTGTCAATAGTTATATTTTATTTAGTAAAAAGCATTTTTCAATTTCCATTTTGTGTATTTGCAGATTGATCTGATGTTACATTCCCCTTAAAAAGAAAACCAAAACAACCAAAGGCAGTGTCCACCACCTGTCCTCCCACTACCAGCTAACAAATCTTGTTCAGCCTGGGTTATTTTCTTTGTACCTTACAGACTCACTTTTACCAGCTCCACTTCTCTCAGTAACCCTTTGATATTGTCAGGCTACACTGCATTTATTTAGCTGCTAGCACTAGAAAGGAGGACTCAGACTTAAGTCTTTAGTGTAGATTTCCTTGCAATTTAACCCAAAATAGCAATGGGGCATGCTCTTCTAATTAAGATATTAATTTTACCAGGCAAACATGTGATTCTCTGATCTATAGTGCAAAATAGCTATAAAAATAGCAAATTCTTAGCTGTGTGATCCGTGTTCTGTGCTTGCCAGCCCAAAAGGGAATGGGTCTCATACTTGTCATTCCATTACTGAGTTATTGGTTGCTGCTAACTTTTGTAGATCTTCTTCCTTCTGCTGGAACCACAATATGGCAGAGCAAAGAAACAAGCAACACTGCCAGCACTGAGCAAGCAGGCAGAACACATTCCACTGAAAAAAAGAAAAAAATCCTAAAAAATATGGTTAAAGCAAGACACATTTCCGAAGTTGGATCTGCACAGAATAAATGCATTGAGGTGTTATCCTGAAATAGTTAGTTATCCTGGAATAACCTCTCGTGCAGACACCATGGCTTCATCTACACCACGCAGGAAAAGCAGGCGTGCAGTCAGATTCACAAGCTGTCACAAGCACACAAACCTCAGTCTGCTCCAAATTTTTAAAATATGTCTTCATGTACCAAGGCGCTTTCCAGCTAGTTCAAAACTCCATTCTCCTTCATCCTTAATTCCACTGTTAAATTTTTACCATCAAAATAGTTCACCTACTCTCCCATGTACCTCTCCCAGCTGTATCCCAACTCCACTCCATGATGTTTTCCACACTTTGATAATTTCTTCTCAGTTTCTGTTATACCTTAGGTGGCAATGGTTTTATTCTTAACTATTATTTCAGACAGAACCTAAAAGGCAACCAGGTTTAGGCTTACAAAGACAACACAGCTATTTGGGGCTGCACTGCAGACTGTCCTGAGCTTCAAGCCACTCCTCGAGCAGCCATCTCAGTACAGTACTGATGGTATGAAACATTCTTTTTTGGTTTTTTAAATTTACCTAAATGAGAAGGACCCCACTATCTTTATGCATATTAAGAAATTGGAAACATACACAATAGAGCCTGCAGAAACTATGATCTCATAATGTAAAGAAAAACCACTGGGAAGCCCATAATCAAAATGGCTCCTGGAAATTTATAGAGACTGCAGAGAGTGGTTCTTCAATAATTATATAACTATTTGTACAAAACTGAAGTAAAATATGGGGTAAAGTGATATGATCATCAAAGGTTCCAGCAAAAGAGCAGCATCTCAGAACGTTGTTTCTTTTTGTTTAACTAGGTCGCTAAAAACAGTTCTTGTAAATAAGCTGATGGATTCCCCTTTCTTCTGAGCCAATGAATCCATTAGGAGCTAACAATTTGGGTAGGACTCTAGTTTTCCTGAAGATATTTTCTGAGGCCTGAAGATACATGAACTTGGAAGAGGCAGGCAGGTTTACAAAGGTTGTGTGTGTAGGTACCACCAATAAATCCTCGCAGTTTTGGAATTCTAGAAGCTGTGGCTGCAAGAAATGAAAGCAAATAGTGCTGCAAAAGTTTTCTGTTGTGGTGCTGTTCCTTCTGACATGGCTATTATTTTGCATCAGCTTTCCAATAGTGCCTGTGTTCCTCCCTAGCATGGTAGAAAGATATACTTGGATCTACCAGTAAATTGAACCCAAGCTGGTTAAACTATATGGTTTCTTTTCCATTATGGAGGAAAAAAATATCCACATTTTCTTCAGAAAGTAGAAAATTTCACACAATTAAAACAAAATAGCAAAACATGTATAATACATTTTACATGTGGCCATGTGGCTCTGTCATGAAGTGGCTGTGGCTCAGCCTTGGGTATCACTGCAGCATCAAAACCTGCACTTGAATTTAGAGACCCCAGAAGTTCAGCCCTTCTCATCAACGGTTTGGTCTTACTCCAGGTAGCAGAACTCATTCTGGAGTTTCCTTCCCCTGAATCAGTAAAGAATGTCTCCAAATCACTAAGAAGAGCAGCTAGAAAATTGCTACAAGAGCTGAAAGTTTAATAAATCACACAGCTAAGTCAGGGGGAAAATGTTTGCTTCCTCTTGCAATTTGTGACAAACGGGAAAACATGATACTCTCAGAAAAGTAGGCTTTGTCCATTCCCACTTTGGCACTCATAGCCCTTCTCTGCTGAAAAGATGTGTTTCTGTTGTATAAACAGGGATTTTTAAGCTTCTGAAACAAAATGGTCTTGCAGCCCTCACTGCTTGTCGTAATAACCAAAGAAGAATAATTCCTGAGAAAAGAACAAGCTAAATCTTTAAAAAGGAGAAGAAAATGTCCCCTTTGTTGTAGGAAAATGTCAGCCTGATGTGCAACTGAAAAAATCAAGGCTAAAAATGCTTATTGCCAAGCCACAAAAAATGACTGAAATTGTGTTTTCTAGTTAGTGTCTCCACAGATGTTTACGTTAGTTTTATAATAAATGAAAAATTAACACAAAAGCTATAATTCTTCAGGGCTAAATAAAGCATTTCGTTGGTATGTCTAATGCATTAGGGTTCTGTTTAATGTAAATAAATGTATCAAAATTTGTCTGTTGCCAGCAGCAGCACCAACATACCAAGGGAAAGCTCATACTCCCTGTCACTTTACCAAGTCACTTTGCTGCTGCACTAGAATTATTGCTAATTAACAGAGGCATGACTGAGAAGAAAATTAGGCCTCATCTCTAATATGGATCTAAACATATTGCTGGTGCTTAACATATAAGTTTAGTTAAGAGAAACTAATTTTCTTCCTCTATACAACCACTCTTACTAAATACATACTTCCAAATGTCAGGCCCTCTGATGAAGTAAACACAGTGTGAGTCATAAGCTTCTTTAAATGCAATGCCACCGTACTGAAAAAAAAAATGGAAATTACTTTTAATTTTCCCTTTAATGACACTGAAGAGTTTATATCTGTGAGATGACCAAGTCTGACACCTGAGGCAGCAGCCCAGATGCAGTTTCTTTCTTATTGTCTGTAAATCATCGTCCATTCAGTACTTCTTCCTCTATCTTGCCTTAGCTTTTTTCTTCTCAAAATTCAATAAATCATATCATGAGATTTAATCATACCTTTCTGTATGAGTTATGAAATAATCATTGTCTGCTACATTATTTCTCCTTGATAACTTTGTTGCATAGTAGAACTCCAGACAATGTCCTTTGCTTCAAATAGCTAATTCTTTATTAACAGAGAAACAACAGCAGCAGCCCATAATAATCCCTTTCATTATGCTCCAACACCCCAGAAAGTCCTTGGTGTTTTTTGTATTTTAAGACTCAGATTCAGAACAAGGAGATCTCTCATGAGACTGCCAAGAAATAAAAAAAAAAGAGGGGGCAGGGAAGGTGGGAACAGAAAACATTTATTACTGGAGTTTAAACCTGGAATTTAGTATCATGGACTAGGAGCATTATTATCTTCCTGAGATCAAGTTCTAGAGCTGATCCAAAGCACAGTGGACTTCATGTCTGAGCAGGAAAACTGGATTACCCCAGAGCTGCCTTTTCCTTCCACAAGGACAAGGAGCCTCCTCAGAGGAGCCTTGCTCCTCTCCCTGGCTGGAGGCTCAGCACCTCTGAGACAGCCCAGACTCCTCAGAGCAGGGCTGGTGGAGATGGCTGAGTCCAACCACGCCACAAACAGGGCAGCTGAAGGGAATGACCCAGGGGGGAGGCCGGCTCCAGTTCTTCCTGGGTCCTTGCATGCCAGCCCAAGTGATGGACAGAGCAGTGACACAAGCAGCTGCAAAACTCTGGATTTACGTTTTCCATGGGATGTCTGTGTATCATGCTGGACAATTACACTGACTGCTAAAGACAAGGCATTATTCAGTGCATCTAGTGGAAGTGTTGCCTACAGAAAGAAAAGTAAAACAGGAACAGACAACTAAAATTTATTTACGTGCACTCTCCTAAATTTCATCCCAACTTTCAAGCCATTTACAACTTTGCTAATGTCTTATCTGTCTTTCCAGCTTTGTTTCTGGTTTGTTTTTGCTCCTTTCTGTTTCTTTATGTTCCTGTTGTTCCTTTAACAGCTTGGTTTATGCTGGCTCATTCTGCTTTTATCATTGTTATTCTTGTTTGTTTGTTTTTCTCTCAGCTTTCCAATGTTCTATGTATTTCTGACTAGTTGCCAGTGAACAACTATATTCTGTGCAAGTCAGGTGCCTTCTTACATAAGAATCCTCTGTGAAATATTTGTTTCTCCAGTTACACCTGGAAAGCTCAAACTATATACAGTTCTGCTCTAGAGTAAAATATAGGAAGCCTGAAACAACTATTTTGCTTGAAACAAAGGAGTATTTAAGGAATCACCAAAATTAGCTGGTTTATGGAAAGAGTTTGTATGGTCAAGACAACTATATGAATTACTGTCTTTGTCCATTGCATCTCAAATGAAACATGAGATATACTTTGGCACTCCACCACCACCTTACAATTATTTTCTGCTACTGTAACTCCACTACCTTTAACTAAGGTAGCACTGGTTCATTCTGCATGGGAGTGAAGGAATGAAGATAAAATGTTCTCTAGATTTAGCAGAAGACATTGCCATGGAACTCATTTTGTGGTGACATCAGAAGCCAGCTATGGTTGGCTTGCCATCATGGAGTTAAAATACTTTGACCTTTGAAAATAGAAGACGTAACTTACAGAGATGCTCTTTCAAAAATCTATTTACTAAAGAGACTTGAAAGGTTTTACTGCAGCAACTGAACAGCCTTGAAAGAATCCAGTGCCTGCTCATTTCACAGCTACCATGACACATATGGGGACTCCAATAAAGAGTGACCATGACATACAGCAACATGAAGTTCCAGAACTAAAATAAGGACTTGTGGAGTGCTCATGTTTCGAAATACAACTTTTGTCAGTCTTGCTAAAGAAATGCATATTTGCAAACTGTGGCCACACATTCTTTACACTCAGTTTGCTAGAACAGCATTTTATCTGTGTATACTTTAATACTGGAAACAGATGGGGCTTCTGCTATGCTAAAAATGGAGCTGGTAGTTCAACTGTTGTCAGTAGAACTGGGTGCCAGCTCCACTGCTCTGTTTTGGGACTGCTTCTCTCCAAATTCAGCTCCCAAGCAATTCCAGGCTTCCACAGTGACAGTGTAGACAGAACTCTGCATATAGAAATTCAAGGGGAGCTGCATTCTCCTGGGACAGCCTGCCCCTTTCAGCTATTCAATGACAGTTGTTTGTTAGGGGAAATAACCAACAGGAGGAATTTGAAATAACATTTTCTTACAGCGAAAACAAACAAATTAACAGATAATGAGAATGACAAGACTGAAAGCTCATCTATTTGGGAGCAATAAAGAAAGTCAGCCTGAATTAGTGAAGGCTCTCAACACACAGGTGAGCTACAAAGGGTGAGATGCTGTGAATTTGGAGTCAAACTTTGTGCATCTTTCTGCCACCCAGAAAATGGAAGATAATTTACCCCTTTTACCCACTTTTTATCTCTTAGTGTGTGCACACAGACAACTGCCTCTGGTTTTTAAATTCTGCCTTACCCAGCAGTAACATCTGCATACGGTGCACACCTATCTCTGTAAAGTGATTACACATCAAACTCCTGAGGCAGGAACCTTGCATTTTAATTGGAATTAAAATGTTATTTCAATTTAGCATAATTAACATTCCTGGTAAGCTGACCAAAGGCTACTTTATTCTGAGTGTAGGTGCTCACAGAAGGACCAAATCCTTTTTAATTTAATCAATATGAAGTGCCAGTGGAGGCTGGGGGTCCACTGCTAACAAGCCCTCAGAAATCATCACATGCAAGTACTCAGAAGAAAAAGCAAGCTGCATGTGCTAGCTTGACTCCCTCGTGTTATCTGCTAAATTATGGTGTCATATTAAAACATTTCATGTTGTTTGACAGTTAACAAAGTTATGTAAGAACCAGATTTGTGAGCCACCCTCATACTTTTTTCTGCTTAAGTATTTAATTAAGTGTAAACCAGCCATGAAGCTCTGGACTTGAGGATAAATAAAGGTTAAAGAAAGAAAAGTAAATATCAAATGGAAATTAAATGCAATAAAGGGGGGTTTTATTCATTGTGGTATTTTCCCAGGTTAAGCTTTTGTGAATTTTGTAAATGGCATCATCTGTTAACTACTTAAGCCAGATAGCAACTAAGAATATCCTAACAAAATTTTACAAATTTTACCAGAACTATGAAAAATTGAGTGATACTGAAATGAAATGGAATTTTCTCCCACACATACTACCTGCATGCAGCCAGACAAATGGATTTAGGTGGAGGTCACCAGTGCAGCTGGCATTTTTGGAAGCACATAAGTACTTTAGAAGCAATAGTAAAATTGAAAAGTTTCCCTGGTGTTTTCTCAAGCCATATGAATAGTACTGAAGAGTGCATCCTCCAGACAGACAGGCTCAGCTCTTCAAATCAGAGGTTTGGAAAGCCATCTGCTCAGCACATGCTTGTACTATGTCTAATCAGGCACTGAGATGTAGACGCCTTTATGAAATCTCAATCTCCCCACAGGGTGACTTGTCAAGGTCGTGCCAGGACACACACCTTGGTGAAACCACCAGCTGCTCATGAGAAGATTGATGGCACAGAAGATACTCATAGTAAGCAGTTCAGAGTATGCTGTCACTATTACAGCTGCCTGGGGATTTTTTAACAAAACAGCTTTGGCTTGGGAGAAATCTGCTTGTCAAAAGCCAAGCTACCCACTGAAGCATGACCACCAATTGAACAGGAACAGCACTACCAAGAGACATTTGCTTTGCTCTAGAATAGCTCATGGGTAGTCCTGTGACATGAACATCTATCTCAGATCTGAACAGACAATTTTTTTCCCTGCTCTTCTGAGGTTCTTCCTTGATTTGCACCATGGTCCTCATTGCAAGGTAGTAGGAATGAGTTTTCTCCCAGGTCCAGCCGTGCTGGATGGGGGTCTTTGCCCCAGGGTGTTGCTGCTGCCCTGCTGCTCCAGGAAGCTCCGTGCTCACCTCTGCCTGCCCAGCCACTTGTGTGATGGGGTCACTCAATACCAATTCTGCAAAACTGCTATTCAAATAATTTTCTTCTCTTTCATTAAAATTAAAAGGGAGTAACTCCACAAATATCTTGAGCAGGAGACTTCAGGCACCAGCAGCATGCAGCTGAAGGTTACTGGCAACAGCCAAGACCTCCATCCTGGACTGAAGCAGAGCTGCCACCTCCTGTGTTCAAAGATGCAAGCCCAGACACCTTTACTTAATAGGCAGAGTCAGTCAACCCTCAGCATCTCTCTGTCACACCAATCAAAAGGTTTTTTTCTATATGAGAATATACTTTTTCTGGCTAGATTAATATTTATTTATATAACAATAAGTGATACAGCTCAGGAAGTGGAAATGAAGGAACCAGCAAACTTAGAATTTGGTAATTATTGTCACAATTTCAAGTTTTTCCAGGTCTTAGAAATGTATTTTTTACCTTCTCAGCTTACAGCATGATCTACAGGTTCAGTCAATTACCTTGGGTTTCTGAAACTCAAGCAGGTACTAATTATGTAGGCAAATGCACCATTTTATTGTTGCTATCCATTAATCCATTTAATTATTCCATCACTATTCCTTCTTGATGCTCATCTCCCCCTTTCCTTCCCCAAAGCTAAAGAGGTGATTTATAAAAGCCTTTCAGTTCCTATCTGTAGCATACAAAATCCTTTAAAAAGCTAATCTCAGGTTTTGTTTCATTTGACATTAACATATTAAGCCTCTGAGGACTCTCTGTATTGTGCTGTCAGCTTACATTTCTTAGTGCTATAGGACTGAAAAGATGAAAATTAAGTGGCAAGCCAGGGCTCCCTCCACCAGCACTGGTAGGTAACTGGTTCAATCTCACCTTTTCTGTTCATTTTTGAAGGCAGCTGAACAGATTTTCTCCCTCTATGGGCCCAAGGTTTATATTCTATGTAGCTGTAACACATCCTTGCTCTGAGGTCCCACCAGCATCACATGCAACTTGCAGGAACATCCCAGGCTTTTCAGTTCAGGCTGTGGGTACCAACTCACATCAATATCAGCCACATCTTCCCATGCTGAGGGAAACAGCAATTCTTAATGCTTCTGTCAGGCTGCAGTGTTGTTTGCTCCCAGCCAGACACAGGACCTGGGCATATTTGCTTTTGTCACTCGTGACAGCAGCCTGCAGCTGATAAAAGATTGTGTTTTCAGCTGGTTCTCTTCTGTTCAGACTGCTTTCACAGCATGGACACTGTGTTCCTACCCTCTGCCTGTGCACTGGGCTCTCTATTATGTGAGACAGGAGGTGGTTCACACAGCCCAAGTACATTTTTGAATCTGATGGTCCATGACCTGACATCAGACACCACTGAAACAGAGCAAACACGTGTCAGACCCTTCAGCTGCAGAAAACAGAATTTTACAGAAACTTTGTGCTTGCATAAACTCCCTGTAAGAGGTGCAGAACTATGCAAGAGGTGCAAACTTTTTGTGCTTTGTGTTTTCTTGCCAGGGGGGTGGAAGGGAAGAGACGTCTATGCTCTCATTTCTATACCCATATTGGTTTCTCCAGGCCTTAGCAAAGCCCCAGAGGGAAAGGGGCTCCCTGTTGTCTGAGAGCAGCCCATGCACAAAGTTCACACCAGCTGTGGCAGAAGGGCCCCACTGCTGAAATGCTGCAGCTCCCCAAAGAGCTTCACTGCTGGTGCAGCAGATAATGGGCTGCTGGTGATAACCTGACTTAGCTCCTGGACAGCTGTGATAATCTAACACTGGGCAACATTTAGTCTGCTAAAAAGTCATCTCACAAGGCACACAGCAGATATCTTTGTCTCTGCTCAGCACAAATAAAAAGATAAAATCAGATTAATTTCATTTGGGTGCTCAAAACTTCCCGTTGTAAAGCTGCTTACAGAAACCTGGACTAACATGCAAAAAATATCACAAGTAGAGAAAATAGAAAAATGTATTTCATAATATGCAAACATCAGTATGCATAATGCATACAGTAAATGTATTCAAATGGCATCAGTGTTCCTATAATCAGAATATAAATCAAGAATTTTTATGATGGATTGTCCTGTGATTGCTTGAAAGTCAGCCAGTAGCTACAGGGAAGTCAAGAATAACTAATTTACAATGCATTTCTAAGTAAACTACCCATACCTACACACACACAAATATTCACACACATGTATATAAAATGCAAAGAAAAATATGCATTATAAACAGCCTGTGTAACAAACTAACCTGTTTTTAGATATTAACTTGAAAAATCACTCAGAGATAATAATCAGTAGGTGCATAATTTCTATATTATATTCCTTTGAGACCTTTATTTGTAGGATTTTCAGATGTATAAACACTCAGTGTTTATAATATGCAAGGAACAAAACTTTCTACAAGTATTTATGCTAATTTTATAAAAATACAAGTAGATCCTGAAAAATGGATCTCAGTATAATCTCCTAATCCAAAATGAATTGTGATGCAGTCACAGATCATATTAGTGGGTAGCTTGCTTTAACTTGCAAAAATCCTTTTTCTACAATGTCTCATGATGAAATGCTTACTCTGCAGGAATTAATGATGCATCAGTGGGTTGTGTTTAGATTCTAAAACTGCTGTGACTTTTATAGAATTCATAGCAAGAAAAAAAAACAGTGTTATGACTAATTTTTGCTAGATTCAGTCCTTTTGTTTACACAACTTAAACTGAATAGATGTGCTCTGGATATTGGTGAGTGTTGACAGGACTTTTCAAGCATTTTCATTGCATAAGAACCTCACTCACTTCTGTCCTAAGTGATTTTTAGCTTCTTTTCCTATTCTGTAAATGTATCTACAGGGAAGGAAATCTGCATTAGTTGTTTCTCTAGAGAAGCTATAGAGGCAGGGTCTGCTATCCCCTGTGATACAGCAGAACCTGAGCCAGGCACCACGTGATTAATTCAGAATTAATGCAGAAAATCAGGCACTTCTGCAACACATTCCCTTTCATCCAGTAGCAGACAGCTTAACCACACTGCAGAACCCTCCCTTTAAAGTGTTTACTGCTCCCCATTCCTTGCAAAAGGCATTTAGGGGAGCTAGCTCTTATGCTAATCATTATAAACACCAATTAACCCTGGTGGATCCCTAGAACTGCTGTCCAGTTTAATGAACCTGGCTACCCATTTTCATTAGGCTCTTGTGAAGCAATAGAAAACTGCTTTAACAGCAAACCTGAGATGCTTTTCAGCCTCTTAGCAGTGGGTAGGAGCAAGAAGGAGCCAGCACTGCCAGGGCAGCCAGTTTGCCACTGTGCTTCATCCTGTGCCCCACAGGATGGGCTTGGAGAGCCACCTTTACACAACAGGGCATCAACATTTTCATTGCCTTACTGTCTGGAGAGAAATCCAGCAGAAAAGAGGCACAAAAAGCTGTTTACAAGCACACAGACAAGGGCTGCTTTGGCAGACCTTGGGAAAACAGTCAAAGAAGCTCTGAAAGACCCTGATCTCCAGCAGTGAACAGATCTAAGGCAAGCCCCAGCTTCCACATCTGACCAACAAATTATTTGCATTAGGCATGTTTACCTCTAGTATATATTCAATCATTAAAAGCTCTTGATGTGACAAATATTTTGTTTCTGGTACAGCCAGATCTCAAACTACACAAAAACCATTTATTGCTATTCTTTAATGTTCCTTAAATAACACTGCATGTTTAATAGTGCCAGTGATTTTAAATATTATGATTACCTGTGACATTTTCACAGTGTTCTCCTGCTAGGAAAGACTGCCTGGGAGTAGTTAGAGAGCAGCCACCAGG
The DNA here is from genome assembly GCA_013400855.1 of Buphagus erythrorhynchus. NCBI lineage: Eukaryota > Metazoa > Chordata > Aves > Passeriformes > Sturnidae > Buphagus > Buphagus erythrorhynchus. The sequence continues at coordinate 111,783 of VZTT01061152.1, forward strand.
TCCTGTTCATTCAAACTGGCATAAGACCAGGAGAAGGGGAATCAACTTGAACCTTTGTACTAGGCTTGTAACAATATTTTGAAAGGAGGTTTATCCTGACATGAACTTCCTTCAAAATGCAGAGTTTCTGATCCCAAGTGAATTGGCTTTGACATTTAATCAAATTCAATCTTTAGGAGAGTTTATACAAGACTTGAATAGACAAATAAAAATATTTTTCTGTCCATACGTCCTTATTCACTCTCACCAAAAATGTATTTCATTTGGCTACAGAGCTGTATCTAACTTTGCTGAAGTGTATCAGGCAAAAAGCTAGGACAAGAAGAGCACCTTCCCTTATTTAAATATATGGCTTCAGCTCAGACTGCAGGACTACATTTTGTCTATGAGGGCAGAGATTTACATGGCTTCATCTGCATGCACTAGAGCACATTCACTTTTTTGACTCTCTGAAGTACATGAGAAGTTTCAGAGTGGATAGGCACAGGCTGTACCCTAGAGTTTAAGTCTCCAAGTGCTGTACCATAGATAGCTTTATTTTTTATAGCCTTGGAATTGCCAGTTTACACAATCTGCAGTACAAATTCCCTCTCAAGTTTTTGTTCCACCACACTTAGGACACATGGATGCTCTGCACCTGGATGCTGCAGTCCCAGAAGTTTCACTGTCATGGTCCCATCACCCCCTCACTCCCAGGCAGGAGTGCGTGTTGTGATAAGGCTCCGCTCATCTGTCTGCTACGGGTGATATTCAAATTCAACACGATCTGGGACATGATTCAGTGAACTTCTTCCTGGCAGAAGGAAGCAGGAAGATCTAAGCCAAAGTCTTTCCCATCACTTCACCTGAATATCTAATGAGGAAGGTGGCAGGTGCTGAGAGAGTGAAGCAATAAAAGAAATAAAAGTATCTTTCCTTGAAGGAAGACAAACAGAAAAGAAGTTTGTGCTGTTTTTCTGCTTTAAATCCATACAAAGAGGTTTGTAATCTCTGTAAGCTCTGTATCCACTACAGTTAGCAGATAAAGCTAGTAACTGCTAGAAATACATGGCTTTGCATGTGTGCAAGACACAAGGCAGAACAGGAAAATACCTGTCTTGTTTATTGCTCTCCTTCCCCAAGAATCCATTAGAGCCACAGTCTGAGAAAGACAGTTCTTTAGTTTGAACTCAGCTTGTCCCTCTTAAATTCAAATCAAAAGATCTACTATTAGTTAATGATGTTATGTTCTCAGACTTGCATCTTGAAAAGATACTTAGGTGCTGGAAATCACCAATGAGCAAGGCTGAGCATTTTTTCTCCAAGAGAATTCCATCTTAACTGCAGCTTGGGCTGAGATGTTTTAAATATTTAAGTAATTAGAGGCCAGATTTTATGATCTAATCTTCCAGGTATAGGTCCCTTTAAGTCTCATTGTAATTAACAGATGGTGATTGAATATCCTAGTAAAATATTACTACTAGTAATGTATTACTGCTCCTTCTTGATTGCACTGAAGCAAATAGATTTTCTGTAGGTTCAGAACCTAGCCCCATAACTTTTTTAAAGCTGAACAGAAGAATCTACAAGAGACAGAGGTCATGCTGACAGGTCTGAGGACAATACTATTTCTTATTGATTTCTTTCATCTAAAAAAAAAATTCTAGTCCACTAGCCAAATGTTTGATCTAGCCAGAATAACACTACAGAAGTTGAATAAATGACCCATAAATTTTCAGTAATTTACACTCGTTTTATGTTTAAAAGTCCTCGTATAAAATTTCATTATCCCATAACTTTTCTGCAGTATGTTGGTTAATACAAGAAGAGCTCTAGCCAAGTAAAATACAGCTATGTGGTTTTTATTATTTCCCTTCAAATAACCAGGCATAACATTCAGCCCTGATGTAAGAGGGCATATCTTAATCACAGTCGTTAGGGTCTGTCTTTAGCTCTTGACTTTGAAAGCTAGAAAGATGAAATCTGTTAGATGAAAGAGAATGTCAGTGCTTGATGTATAACCCTCCTTTCTTTCCCATTCCTTGACCATAAAATTTACATCCATGGAAAATCAGAACATTTTTCTAGCACTATTATCAAGCTTTTATTCCCCAAGCTTTCACGTGAGAAATTATGAGGCTAATTTATATTTACTCTAAATCAATATGTTAATTACTCTACAGTCCTTATGTGTCTAACAGAATTAATGAGAAAAAGAAAACACATCTCTCAACCTCTTTGTTTTCTCCATACTAAATGTCTGCAGAAGTTGTTTAAATGAAACAAAAGAAAGAATAATTTTAGAAATATCAGTTAATGTGCAAAGGTCTGTGAAGTCAAAAAATCTATTCCTTGCTTATTTATACATAAATGTGGAAATAGATATAGATATATATATTTCTCTGGATGAGGATTCAGACAGATGTGCACAGTGACCCAGCAAAATAAGTTCCTGATCACAAGACACCAGTATCAATAGGGCACGGCTGCAGGAATGGCTCCATTTCCCACATCCATTTCTACTGAAGAAGAGAAGAACATTCATGTTGACAACCAGTTCCACAATCACACAGTTGTAAGCTCCCAAACTCACATCTTTTAGGATGGTACATCAGCAAAAGGAGGAGCACAAATCATCTTTATTATTGATTTGCTGTGTACCACAGATGACTGCAGACAGGATCAGTCACCATGCATCAGCTGCAGATCCACCACTAAGCAGGCTCACCACTCTGCAAATACTGTCTGTTCTCTTATTTTCTCACCTTCTTGTGTCATTGGATGATTGTTCAATACAACTTAGAATGGCTCCAAACCATGACCTTCAGACAAAGAACTCTTCATCTCCTTCCTCCTTATTGGAAGCAGATGTGGGTTCAAATATTTCTTTCAAATTAGTCAGTCTAGGAAGAAGCTGGACCCAGCCTTAAACTTCTGGAAATTTCCTCATTAATATAGGTTAATAGCTATTCTAAGAGGCCTTTTCTCCTCATGGAAGGAGAAACAAGACTCAAGCAGAAGAACTTAAGCAGGACTTTAGCCAAGTTAAAATGTGAATAAATCTATTGGTTTCTGTCTGGACATCTTTCTTAAGAGCTTTTAAACCACACTCCATCTGGTCTAAGTTAATTCAGTTGGGTTTGAGGCTACACCTATAATAATAAAAAAGTAAAACCCAGACTGAGTTTGCCATGTTTGCTGATTTTGCTAAACCTTTGGCTTCTTTAGTGCAGCTTTGTCCTATGCTAACTACAAACCTCACAGAAAATGTCCAGGTTGTGAAATAGGTGAGGCCACTCTGGGGAGGAGGAACAGCTGGATGCAAAAGGTGCCATGTCATTTTCCATCAAAGCCACTGTCAAGGCCCTTGCACACTTGTTTACTAAAACAAGTATAGCCAGCCTGTCTCTCCTTGGGTATTTTTCACTGTACTAGTCCTCCTCATAAGGCAAGAGGTGATCTAGAAGTTCAGTCCTGCAAAAGATAAATGTCTGCAGGAAGCCAGTGTTTACTTTCTCTGTGTTTTCCCTCATTCTATGTATAATGGGATAAACTTCAAATCTTTTTCCATTTATTTGTATAAATAGACATACTGCAATGCATACCCATCATATGGCAATAGCCAAGTTATGTAGAAAAACAGGTGAAAAATTATTCTCAGGAATATGGAATACATTATCTTTAGGAAACCCAAGAGATGTGATCTAAACTTAACCATTTGCCATAGATGCAAAGAAAAATCCTTAAGTATCCATTTACACACAAGAAAAAAGTGGCCAAATAACATGATGCTTTTATGTTGGCCCTTTGTTGGATCACATATAAAGATATGTTTGATAGAAAAAACAAGTACTGTTGATCACAAGAGAAAAAGAAAGGAGCACTTTACACCCAAGGACATTCGCCAGCAGTGTTACCTTGGATTAGAAAAAATGAATATTCACATAAGGGGGAAACAGGTTCACTGGGAACATGCCAACAAAATGAAATTAAAACAGCAAGAGTAGGAAGCTTCAACAAATCACAAAGTGAGACAAGGAGGCACCTTCTCATCTGTGAGGCTACCATCTGGTGAAGATTTTATCCCATTCCTTTGCCTGTCTTTAAAGCAACAAAAGATTTTGAAATGCTGACTGAGAAAGCAAACAGATAGCATGACTGTCCAAGCCCAGTGCAAGCAGTGCTTGCAGAAGCACTGCCCAGGACTCTCCTTGCTGAGACAGGCTTCTGGAGGTGAGGGACCATCTTCTGGGGAAGAAAGATACACTGTGGGGCTGCTCTGGGATAGTGCAATTTGTGTTCCTGAGCAGTGCCTGGGGGCACAACACTGCCTGTTTCACACATTTCTCTGCATATCACTATGAGGCACAGTAACAGTCTAGTCCTGAACCACAGTTAGAAGTTCAGCTCAATGCTCTTGCAAAGGGGAGGGAGCAAGGGAGAGCATGGCATTTCAGATAAGTAGTAAACCCTGTCCTCTGCAGTGACAAAATGG